>JAJPUD010009983.1:50465-67673 GCA_023553655.1 Myrmecobius fasciatus | reverse complement strand
TTTGTTTCGTTTTGAGAAATTTTATACATCAAGTGATTCCAACTGTAGAGAGGGGCTGACCTGTGGCAAGGGTTATTACTGTGGTGGGAAAGGAAGTATAATAGATATTTTAAGTCTCTTCCCCCCCCACACACTCTTTTCCAAAATGGACTTTCATTCCTACTAGGAAAGGAAACAAGGGGTTGGGAACAGAGAACATTCCTTCTTCCTCACAGAGAGGGGACACCAGCATAGGAGTTTATCTCTCTGCTCACCTAAATATCATTAATCTATAGGATGTGATTTGGTTCTATCTAATTTCTAACTTTTAAAAAATTTCTGGGCAGAAAGTAGATCCTAAGCTGTTTATCCAAGTTTTAAAACTATTCCTATCAAAAAAAGTTCCATGATGAACACACATAGTGAATAACAACAACAACAACAAAATTTATCCAAATCATAGCAAAACAGAATACAGAATTTTAAAAAAAAGATTTTCCTTTAACAACTTGAAATAATATTGACCATTCCTAACTATCTTCCCTCTCAAAACTAGAAGTCTTCGTAAGTATCTAAAGAAATTAGACTTGAAACTTGAGGAGTCCCTATAGGATGATTTCTGCTTGGAAAGCCACTAAAGGGAAGTAGCCCTGAAGAGTCTTGAAGCAGTCCAGCTAAGACTCAAGATATCTTGTTTCTCAAAACCAATGCAGTCAAGATTAGGAGGGAAGCAATAAATTGGGAAATCATCTTTATATTTAAGGGTTCTGATAAAGGTCTCATTTCTAAAATATATAGAGAATTTGTCATATTTATAAGAATTCAAGCCATTCTCCAATCGATAAATGGTCAAAGGATATGAACAATTTTCAGAAGATGAAATTAAAACTATTTCTAGTCACATGAAAAGGTGCTCCAAATCACTATTGATCAGAGAAATGCAAATTAAGACAACTCTGAGGTACTACTACACACCTGTCAGATTGGCTAAAATGACAGGAAAAGATAATGACGAATGTTGGAGGGGATGTGGGAAAACTGGGACACTGATGCATTGTTGGTGGAACTGTGAACGGATCCAGCCATTCTGGAGAGCAATTTGGAGCTATGCTCAAAAGGTTATCAAACTGTGCATACCCTTCGACCCAGCAGTGTTTCTATTGGACCTATATCCCAAAGAGATCTTAGAGGAGGGAAAGGGCCCCACATGTGCAAGAATGTTTGTGGCAGCCCTTTTTGTAGTGGCTAGAAACTGGAAACTGAATGGATGCCTTTCAATTGGAGAGTGGCTGAATAAATTATGGTATATGAATATTATGGAATATTATTGTTCTGTGAGAAATGACCAGCAGGACGATTTCAGAGAGGCCTGGAGAGACTTGCATGAACTGATGCTGAGTGAAACGAGCAGAACCAGGAGATCATTATACACAGCAACAACAGTATTAAATGATGATCAATTCTGATGGACATGGCTCTCTGCAACAAAGAATTGTCTCAAACCAGTTCCAATTGTTCAGTGAAGAAAGCCATATACACCCAGAGAGAGGGATATGAAATGTGGACCACAACATATCATTTCCATGCTCTCTATTGATGTTTGCTTGCATTGTGTTTCCTTTATCTGATTTTTCTTTCTTGTAGATACGATTTTTCTTGCACAAAAATGATGTGTGGAAATATGCATACATGTATTCCATTTGTCAAGTATTTTAACACAATTAACATGTAGTGGATATCCTGCCATCTAGGGGAGGGGTGGAGAGGAGGGGGGAAAAATTTGTAACAGAAAGCTTTGTAAGGGTTAATGTTTAGGAATTACCCATACATATGTTTTGCAAACAAAAAGTTTAAAAAAAAAAAGATATCTTGTTTTTCAGCATCTCTACTTTGGGCCTTTCTAATATAGGGGCACAACTATAGACTTAAAAAACAGTTATGTAAACACTAGACATACATAAAGACACATGACAGTTTTTTTTCACAAAGATCTACAACATATTTGTCAAAAAGAACTACAACAAAATACATTCAAGCTTCATATGGATAGCATTACCCCAGGACAACTTCTACTTCTATGCAATCCTGGGATAAACAGTATATTTTCCAGTCTTTTCAGGTGAATACATGAATGGGAATGAAAAGAATTTAAAGTCTTCATAAAATTATTTAAGAGCAGCTGAAAAATCAAAAACAAAGGTGGATAAGCCTTGAGTACAGTTCAAATAATGAACTAAGAAAATATTTTGGGAAATTACTTTCCTAGTCACATTGAGCTTGGTTTTTACCTTTTAAATGGTAATTGGTTCTCTCAATCCCATTGAATATGGTACCAAAATAAAAAAAATTTAAAAAAAAATCTTTACATTTCAATGTAGTCTTTCTTTAAAAAGGATTTAGCCATTGAATTTACACCATTTGGCAATCAAGGAAGAATACATGCCAATACAGAGTGCCCCTCATCTCCCCCCTAAATTGGAGCACAAGATAAGGGGCTACACCTCAGCATAGGGATGAGAAAGGATCATGGGGCAATGGGATACCCCAAGATAGGCAGAAACATGAGGGTTTCTTTTGAATGGCTATGAGTAGGCAAGGACCTTGAACAGAAATCTTAAATCCCTCTCAACTAAAGAGATCATTCACACATATGTTTAAGTAGTCATAAAAGTACTACAGATACAAGATTAGTCAGGTGAATATTCGAATGAGATTAAATAAAGTTGAATCATTGACTAACACTTCCTGAGAAGGTGCAATTGAACTGATCTTTGAAGAATTCATAAGAATGGGGAAAGGAAGAATAGAGAGCATCATAAGTGTATAGGAATAATGTAGGAACAGTTTTAAGAAATAAAGTAATATTGCTGAAAAAAAAAAAAACAAAAACAAACAAAACACTAATCTTGAGACAATCTCCAGTAAACTAAACTTGAAGAATTAAATTATTCCATTCCAAGCAATAGATTGTTAAACTTTCCCCTAAATCTTTTTTTAAATTTATATTTCAATAAATTTATAAAGGCACTCAAGGTGATAGAAATACATAAAGTTGTTTGTTTAATCCTTATTTTTTAAAAAGCCCACTAATTTTGGAGTTTCAAGTAATGTTCTTCATTTCATATTGCTAACACACATTAAAGATGCTTGTCTATCCAAGTTCTTGAAGGAATGGATATAGAGAACTATGAAAGGAGTCATCCTAGAAAGACTTTTAAGAAAGTTATTTTCTTTGATTTAAGATCCTTATTTTTCCTTCAAAATGCCATTTCCTTCAAGTGATACCTTTAACATGAAGTCCTCCTAATTTTTCCAAGTGGCTAGTATCTTCTCTTATCCCATTACTTTGTATTGTTTTGTATACATTTTAAATACAATTAATTATGCTGATATTATAATTTTGATGGAATGTAGGCTCTTTGAAGGCAGAAGCTATTTGGTTTCTATCTTTCCATCTCCAACAAATAGCAAATAAATAAATAAATTAAATAGAAGCTTATTAAGTAATTAAATTATTAGATTTGAATACTCATGATATCTTTCTAGGTCTCTGATGCTCCCTGCCAACACCATCTTCCTGTTTCATTGCTGAGATAGACAAATGTAACTCAAAGAAATAATTGGAAACTATCTGCTAATTTGACTAAACTCAATCATTTATTTGAGTGATGTCCAAACCACATTTATGATAGGTTCATTCATATATTCATTAAATGTCCATATTATGTATTGCACTGATCTCTTGACTACTTGTGTGCACATGTGCTCACAGACACATACATACATACACACACACACAAACATATATTCAGACACAAGTATTTCCATATTTCAACAGAAAATAATTTTCTCATTCAGCTTACTTGAATTAATTTCTTGGTATAAACTTTTCCCATTCCTTTATATATATGATTACCGTTGAATGAGTTAGCAAATATCATAGTAATTTAGGGAAGGGACAATTCTCTTAAGTAATGTCCAACTAAGTTTCAAACTTATTGAGTACTAAACTGAAACTTCATTATTCCATGACCCATTACAGGTACTCATCTTAAAATTTCCCTACTTCTGTAAAGGTGCCAATTCCAAAGTATAAATGCAAAATTTTTGTCCATTGATGAAATAGATATAATAATACAATGTGTAAGAATAATTAATTCTAATTTTTATTATTCTTTACTTATAAATTTATAATTTTGATATTTATTTATTTATTTTAAGTAAATGTATGAATTTATTATTATTAAATTATTATTAAACAATTATTTTATTGATTTAGATCACTCTAATCTCAGCATTTCTGCTTAGAGAGAGAGAGCTTTAAAGTTCACTACAGGGTCACCATGGCTTTGAGAAGCCATTTCAGAGAAGCAATTTGTGGTATTTTGAGACAATAGTCAAAATTTCTGTCATGACTGAGTCAGGGTTGATAATTTAAGCAAAAAAGTGAGTAATAGTTTCTTTGATCAAAGAGAAGAAAAGTCACTTAACTTGAGAGCCATGGTTGGAGAAAAAGTTACTTCAAATCATTTAGTCCCTCTTTGAACACTCCTTTTAAAAATTTTCATTTCTAGATGCTCAAAGGAATGCCTTATGGATATTTACAATTAGTAGGATTAATCAGACTTCTTCCTCCAATCTTTATCTTAAATCTATTTAGGACTCAGGATAGGCAAAGATCTTAACAAGACTGAACTATTTCCTTTTTTTAAATACCTTTACAATCCAGAATCGATTTTTCTATGACTTTCAAACTTTTTTTCCTCATCTTTCTTAACATCTTTCTTAAATAAGAAGTGGTTGGGATTTGGAAAATGGGGTTATAGAACAGAGCATAATTTAAGAATTCATAGTTGAAGAAAGTGTTTTCTTGTTGCAGTTGCTTGTCAATGGTTGTTTAAAAGTATCATGACATTAAGGAGGAGATGCCATGACATGCAAGTGAATTTGATTTGTGAGGCCAGAAGTCACCAGTATCACCAGTCACAAGTCTCAGTTTTTTCTCCACAACCAGCTATATATCTAGAACCAGATATAGATCAGGATAGCTGGAGATGGTCCTGGGTATAGTGGCTGGCCTTTTTAAACTAAAGTCTTCAACAGGTCTCAGTTTCACTTAGAAAATAACCCAGGAGGAAGGAATTTCTAGACATAGGCTGTATGAGACCCACAAAATCACTTGATCTGGCCTTGCCAAGGCCTTGAACTAATAGCTAGCTACAATAACCTCTTATGCTTGAATTTTTAACTTGATAATTGTGGATGGTCCATAATTGATGTTATAAATATGCAAATAGACTTTGGCATAAAAAAAAAAAAAAAGTTCCCAATCTCTTCAACAGCCCTTTCAATGATTAAGCCTAGGTAAAAAAGAAAAGAAGCAGAGAAGGGTTGTTTTTTTTTTTTTTTTTTTTTTTTTTAAACCTAGTTAAAAAATAAAAAAATAAAAAAATAAAATAAAATAAAAACTCAAGGTTTCTGATGGAAAAGAAACAATTGCTATACTCTGAAGAATTCAGGACCCAAACAAAGAAGTGGAGCTTGGCCTGGGACTTTTGTTGGCTAATCAGTGAAAGCCAAAGTGATCAGAATTTAAGGCATTAACTTTCTATGATTCCTCCCCACAGCAGTTCATTTTAATGAAATCACAAATTCCATCAAAATCAAAAGAAATTCTTTCCCACATCTAATTCATGATGAACCAGTTTTTGTGATGTAGCTTCATTTTTAATTATCATCATTTAATTATTAATTAATAATCATCATCATTCAAAGAGTAAATAAAAAGTGAAAAATATAATAAAAATATATTTCAAATTGTTCACTATATTCATTACTTTTAAGAAAATAATAACAAAATATTGTATCTGCTTTCATATTACTTTGTACCTTTTCTCTCCTGGGCATTTAAAAAAAATTATGCAGCTATTAATGTTGTTTGTATGTATTTATAGTCAGTATGTTTATAGCTCTTTTTCTGCTTTATTCATTTGGTACTACACTTCATATGCTATTTTGCATCATTCATTATTATTATATCCCATTACACTGATATAATATAATTTGTTCAGCTATTCCCCAAACATTAGAAAGACATATGTATTGTTACCTTTTTTTGCTATTATGAATAATGGTACTATGGATATTTTGATCTAGACAGTCCTCCTCCCTTTTATATTTCTAGTTGCAATATCACAGTTTTAAAGTATAGGAAAGGGTTTGTTACTTCCTAGATATTGCTCCATGTTTTGATATCACATAGCACTGAAACAAAATTCCTTCTTTGAAATTTCTTACACCCAAGATTGTCTTCATAGTCTTTCTTCGAGATGATCAAAATAATTTCCAAAATATTCTTTCTGCCCCTAGTGCCTCTTTGTCCATTATAACTTTGTTCTTCCAACATTACAGTTCTGATCATGTAATTGCTTATCTCAAGAATATTACACAGCAACATTGCAAAAATGGCAGAGATTTCATTGAAAATAATTGACATATCATGCTTTAAAATTTCTAAAGAACTATGCATATGTATACACATATTTTCACCACATATACATAAGGAGCTAAAGACTAGTATTTGCTTCTGGACAACAATTGATTATGATAATAAGGATCCTTCCTCTTGAGGTTTTGCTCTTTTTAAGTATGATCCTCCCTTTATTTGGGGCTTTGCAGCCATGTGCTGAAGCATAAACCTCCACATCAAATTCCTGTTGGGTTTTATCTTGGTCTCTTTTAGGCACAACAATGCTGAGGTCAAAGTGGGTATTTAGTGATTAACAAGGAGAAAGACACAATAATAAGGGGAAAACATCATAAGGCCCATAAGATTTCTAGAGAACTTATGATGATGTAAGGCAGACTGAATTCTTAAATGGAATTACCAGGTTATTACACCATTGAGTGGAAGGCTAAGTTCCCAAAAAAGAATCAGTGAAGAAGTGGGCTACCAGTAGGTTCTTTTAAAGGAGAAAAAATAACCGTGGGGGTTGACTTCTATAACTTGATTAGATACAATAATTGTAGAATCATGATAATTTTATAAACTCAAATCAATAAGGGCCTACTGCAACAAAGGCCTATTTAGTGACAACAAAAGCCCCTCTTAAGAACAAGATAATACTGATAATTCTCTTCCTTGCTTGCCTCAGGGAGTAGCTAAAGGAATTCAGCTGGGGCCCACTGCCACAAAGGTGAGTTTAAAGTCAATAAAAGCCTTACCTTGTTAATTGTCACTTCCTATGACCCACCCAGCTACTAAGAACCTGAAGTCTTTTGCTGAATCTTACTCACCTATTAGGAGTAATGCTAAAACTCTTTTGGAAATCAAGGTTTCAAGGATTAGGAATACATAGATTCACCTTTTTATGAAGGGAAATTAAATGGGAATTTTTCTTTAGTTCAATCATTGTGTGTATGAATAGATTTTATAACCCAAACAGCTAGAATTAAACCTCTAGAGTCTAGCCTAAGGGAGAGGTAAATGACAAAAGTCACTGTTTGTTTTATGAGAAAGAGGTCACAACTTTGATGAATACTGCAGTAAAATATGAATTAATATGTGATAAACAAGAGAAGTTTCATATAATTGGAATTGATGATTAACCTGGAAAATAAACCAGAAGATCCCTGGGAGGAATTGTTCAGCAAAGGTCATCTATTCAACATAAGCAACCCAACAAATGGCTATGGGGGAAAAGACCCATTTGAGAAAGGAAAAACCCACAACAACAGTTTCTGGATAGTTAATAATCATTTTTTTATTTGGGATATCTGTAAATTAATAAATTGATGTTCAAATAGTTTCTCTACATGACAACAAATGCTAAGAAAGACCCTGAAATACCTTAAAATACCTTCTGAAAGGTAATTCTCTGACAAATGAAAATCAATTTTAATTGGTGAATAGAGGAAAAGAGGAAGAGGGATAAAAGTCTTCATCTCCTTCTGAGATTCAGCAACCTCCAACAATCTGGCCATCGGGAAGCCAACTTTGCCTGGATCTCTCTGGAGAGTTTTTTTCTTTCAAGAGTTGCTCTATAATTTGGAACTATGCTCAAAAAGTAATCAAATTTTGAATACCCTTTGACCCAGCAGTGTTTCTACTGGGCTTATATCCCAAAGAGATCTTAAAGGAGGGAAAGAAACCCACCTGTGCAAGAATGTTTGTGGCAGCCCTTTTTGTAGTGGCTAGAAAGTGGAAACTGAATGGATGCCCATCAATTGGAGAGTGGCTGAATAAATTATGGTATATGAATGTTATGGAATATTATTGCTCTGTGAGAAACGACCAGCAGGATGATTTCAGAGAGGCCTGGAGAGACTTGCATGAACTGATGCTGAGTGAAACGAGCAGAACCAGGAGATCATTATACATGGCAACAAGAAGACTATATGATGATCAATTCTGAAGGATGTGGTTTTCTTCAACAGTGAGATGATTCAAATCAGTTCCTATTGTTCACTGATGAAGAAAGCCATCTGCACCCGGAGAGAGGGTTCTGAATGTGGACTACAACATAAGATTTTCATGCTCTCTATTGATATTTGTTTCCCTTCTCAGATCTTTTTTTCTTATAGATCCGATTTTTCTTGCACAGCAAGGTAACTGTAAAAATATATATACACATTTAATCTGTCAAGTATTTTAACATAATTAACATATAGTAGGCTTCCTGCCATCTAGGGAGGGGTGGGGGCTAGGGGGAAAAATTTGTAACAGAAAGTTTGCAAACGTCAATGTTGAAAAATTGCCCATACATATGTTTCACAAACAAGCTTAAAACAAAACAAAACAAAACAAAAAAACCTTGCTCTAATGGAGGGAACCAAGGACAGGTGGTCCTTCCCTCTGCATAAAGATTCATTCAAAGTGGAATTTTTTATACTTTACCCAAAAACTAGGAGAGGAACAGATAAACATAAACATGTAACTTTTGTAGATCTGACCAAGACTTTTGAAACTGTCAGTCATGAGGGCTTATGGAAAATTATATCAAAATTTGTTTGCCCAGAGGTATAGTACCTAAATTTCATGATGACATGTTTGTCCCAGCTCTGGAAAATTGACAATGTTCTTGAGCTTTCCCATTCACCAGTGGAGGGAAACAAAGCTATGTATTTGTTCCCGTTTTTTTAGAATGATATTTTTAGCCATGTTGTCAAACATCTTCAATGAGGACAAACACAGGATGAAAATCTGTGACTGCACTGATGGTAAATTGTTCTAGTTGCAAAGGCTACAAGCCAATTCTAAAATAGAAGGGCATCATGTTTGTCAGTGATAGTGCACTCAGTGCAGCCTCCAAAGCTGAGATGTAACAAAGAATGGGTAGTTTTTCTGCTGTTTGTGCTAACTTTGGCTTAATAATTAACACCAAGAAAACACAGGTCCTCCATCAGCCAGCACCACAGCATCCATATGTGGAATCATCAGTTACAGCAAGTGGAGAAGTTCTGGACGCTGTGGATTAAGTTCTCTTACCTTGGTAGATACTTTCCAAGGATGTCCACATTGATAATGAGATTGTGTCAGTCTCATTGCCAGAGCTAGTTCAGTGTTTGGGAGGCTTTGAAAAAAAGCGTGGAAGAGAAGAGGAATTAGGACGACCAAACTGAAGTCTACAGAGACATTGTACTGATCTCATTGCTGTATGTCTCTGAACCTCGGGCAATGTATCAGTGTCCTGCCAGGAAACTGGATCACTTCTGTTTGAATTGTCTTAGGAAGATTCTGAAGATCACCTGGCAGGATAAAGTACCAGACACTGAGGTCCTTTTTCAAACTAAACTGCCAAGCATTTCCCTTCTACTACAGAAAGCACAACTCCATTGGACTGGCCACATTTTTCAAATGCCAAATGTAAGCTTGCCAAAAAGCTTGTTTTATGGAGAACTCACACAGGGCAAGCTCTCACAAGGTGGCCAGAAAAAGCAAAACAATACACTTTCAAAGTCTCTCTTAAGAACTTTGGAATTGATTGTTCAACATGTGAGACACTGGCACAGATCACCCAGCATGGTGTGCCCTTATCAGAGAAGGTGATGGGCTCCATGAGTAAAGCATAATTGATTTAGCTTAGAAGAAATGCAAGATGCACAAAGTTAGAGAAACCACCCCAAATGTTCATAGGGATTATTGTGTTTGACCTATGGAAGAGCATCCAGAACTCATATTTGTCTGATCAGCCAGAGTCAGATGCTCTAACTTTACTCTAAATTAGTGATGTCATTTTGTTTCTCTTTGAGAACAAAGGACAACAACCAACCAAGTCTCCAAGTTGTAGGGGATCCCACCCAAGATTAGCTAGGGCATTCCTTGAGGACTAAGAATAATCTCATCAATCAGTCATGTCTTTCACAGACTGATGTTAGCAAAAGCTGTGGAAAGAAAAAATCTAGATGATAAGTCAATTTTATACTATTATAGAATTATACTATTTATTATACTATACATTTTACTATATTATATATGTATATAGAATTACACTGTATATTATAGAAATACACTATTATAAAAATAATAGTATAATAATAATTTATCTTATTCAAAAGAAAGTAATGACAAGCAAAAGCAGCAAAATGTCCTTATCAGAAATCTGGAGTCAATCTAGTTTCTGAGGCATGATTCATTTGTACCCTGGCCATCCATATTCCTTTTTCTTCCCTTCCACATAAATGTCCTAGCTACATATATTTCTTGTTTGTTTGATAACAATAAATATCCCAAGTGATTCTCTTCAAATGTGTTCCTTATGTATCCAGTCTTCCCACTGAGGTTGTATGTATTTGGACAAATATGTACTGTAGGTTTATGGGCAAAAATATTTTATTGGTACTTTTCTCACTGTGCTCCTTCATAAAATGATTTTGCTTTGAGCATTATATGTTCATTAGTTAACCAACAAAAATTAAACACATTTCTAGAGGCTCATAAATATTTTGGTGAACTGGATGAATGCCTACAGAGTACCTTTTACCTAGGGTAACCACTAGGAGAGAGGGGTCTGTGGATCAGCACCCCTTGTGTTTTACCCTGTAGGTCCAACATGAAATATGTGTACATATCCCTATGGATAGCTAATAGAATATACACACACATGCACACATATACATACAAAAGCATATGTTTATGTATGTTTCTGTGTGTATGTGATTGTATAACATAAAGTAACATACAATACAAGGTGATATAACAATATATAAATAACACTGTAGGGTAGACAATTTAGATGTTTGTATTACTTTCCTGATAGATAAGGAAACTGAGGTGAGTAAAATAAGTAATTTACCCATAATAGCATAAGAAGAACCAGAGACAAGATTTTAATTTGTGCCTTTTCATTAAAATCAAACACAATCCAGTATGCAATGTTACTTCATATGTTGTGGCTGTTGAACTAAAGTCAAAGTGTGTCTACTACTTCCCTGCTTCCCCTCTCTCTCCTTAATCAACAAAATTATTGTTTTCACTGAATTTTAGGCCTTTTACTTTTATAATCCAAGAAATCCCTTCATTGCTTTGCATATAGTGGTGAGTTAATAAGAATTGATTGAATTAAATTATTCTCTGGTGAATATAAACTTCATATTTTTATAGTGTAACATTCAATTGAACTCTTCTAACATTTTTAGTGATTTTTGGGAAATAAGGTGACAAAATTAATTTCTAGTTATTGATTGTTAAATCAGTTAAGTTTTAGTTTAGGAAAAGCAAAAAACAAAACAGCCTTTTTATCTTTCTCAAAATGGTTTATTTTATTCTTTGATAAACTGATATTTTAGATTTTAATTTAGAATATAAGAGTTTTAGAATGGAATAGACCTTTTAAAAGAACATACCTTTTTAAAATGTTTTAATTTTGTTAAATGATTGCCTTTTTGCTTTTAATAATGGAAGTCTTTTTAAATAAAGAATTATGTGGTCTAATAAGGTCCAAATCTGCAACTTTTTTTTTTACTAAACCAATGACTTATTATTGTAGGAAACTCTCAGTGGAGAAATTATCAATGCAGATGGGTTCCAACTCTCTCATTCATAGTTTACATAGTTACAAGTATTGGTGGAGGTGGAGAGGGAGGGTTAGGGCCCTAGAAGTCTAGGAATTTTAGCAGGCCTAGCAACTGTGGCTTACATAAATAATGCCATTCACTCAGGAGATACACCTTGAAATGCTAGGTTGAATTTTTAAATCATATGATGATTTAAGAATTAATTTTACTCAAGGCAGAAAATCATCTTGGGATAAAATTATGGGTAGATTTAATCTAATTTTAAACCTTGATATGCTTTGTAATCTCCTCATTTGCATTCTTGGACATATAGATGCCATCAAAGATATTACCAGGTCTAATAAAAAATTACAAAGACAGAAGGCATTCCTTACTGCAAAGAGACAGAACTTACAGCCTAGCATAACAGAGAATCTAGAATGAAATGAGATGTGTCATTCTGCTGCTATATGAATAATAACACCACTTCTTATATAACCATTCCAGTGAAGCCAAAAGTCATTCAGCAGAAGTAAAGACAAACCTTATGCTATTTGAGGCTAACTGAAAATAGCAAGTAAGCCTTTTGGATTGAAAAATTAATTTAATGTGTCTTTGGTCAGTATAAAACAAGCAGCATTTGTCCCTGATTTTAAACCCTCTGTAGTGAATAACAATAATATTTTTACAATGAATTTGCAAAAGGAATTTTAAAATGACAGTGCCCCAAATTTATAAAACCATTTTATCCCTTCATAATTTTATAGCAAAAGAATAATGTCAACTTTATTTAATTCTAAGATTGTTTATTAAGGACACTTTGCTAGGATCTGAATAAGCAACAATTCCTATTCCTTTCCCCCCATCCCTGTCCTAAAAGGATTTGACTTTCTACTGGAGGCTCCAGGAGACTCATACATTCAAGTGATCAGATGAAAATTATGAAATTCATATCAGAAATCAAAATCTGAAACTACATTTAAACCTGGTTTCTTCCATATTGGATTTAAGTTCTCTGCAATGCCATTTGTTTCTTCTTTTTAGGTTGAGTAAATAGCCTGTGAATAGGTTGAAAGAAAATTGAGGAAAGCTTATGTTAGTTAGCCAGTAGAGTTCTCATTCTGGCTTATAACATTGTGTCTTTTAATTCACTAGTCCTTTATTTTATAGTCAGCTATTTTATTTTATTTATTATTCCTTCTCTCTTTCCACCTCAGGTTTCCCAGCCCAGTATCTGGGTCTTATCCCCTTATTTCCAATTATCAAGTTATAGCTAACTTATAAGGGAGAAACTTAAATGACAGAGGAGAAAAATGATTGAACAGAATCAAGATAGCATATAGAAAGGCAAGGGCAATGAGGATCAATGGAAAGAATGATGGATTTCAAATTAGAGGATGTGGGATTCTTTCCTGTCACATAACATCTTTATAGTCTTAGACAAGTCACATAGCCTCTGGACATCAGTTGTTTTGGTTTTTTTTTAATATAAAATGAGAGCAATGGACTAGATTTTTGTCTTTGTATCCATAGCACTTAGTAGAGTACTGGAAACATAAAACATGTTTAATTAATGCTTGATGAACCAGGTAGAACTTTTCATTGTTAACCATTTTAGTCTTATAATAGGATATCTGGAATTTGCAAAATGCTTTATTTCCTATTGACTGTAAAATCCTAGAGGTCTAATACTGAAAGATATACTCCAAGGCTCCATAAAACTCTGAGTTCATATAAAGATAGATTATTGCCATGGATAGAGTATTAGTCATGAAGTCATTTAGAACTGATTTCAAATCTCACATTAGAAATTTTCTAGATATATGAGTAAAAGAAATTCATTTTACTGATCTCTACTTCAGTTTCTTCATCTGTAAAATGAGTAGGATGTTATACCACATGACTTCAAAAATCCCCTGAAATTATAAATTTATGGTAGTAGACATTTTAGGGGCCTGACACAAATGGGCAACTTCTCTTTTGGGGTCATGACCCTCATATATTCTGGGGAAATCTTCCAAATAAAGATAGTTGTGGCACATTTATTCATTTTTCCAAAACAGACTACCCACTTTTTCAGCATAATAATTTTATCATTTATTAGGAAGGTTTTATTTTACCCATCACTAAAAATGCATAAGAAGTAAAAAACATAGAAAAGCCCCTGATAAAAAATATAAAGTCCCGAAAAAACATGGTAGACATTGGTCAGAAAATAAAGATCCTTTTGGGCTGCTGAACAAGAGTTACCCATTCACTTCTGGCTATGTATGAGTCAATTGAGAATATGAACAAGATTGATGGCAAAGAGAAACCCGATTTTTGTTGTTCCTCCAGAGCTTCCAGGGGCCACTTTGGTAGGCTTCTTCTTGGTAAAAAAATCCTCATTCTTGGATGAAATATTCTCTTTCACATATATTTTTGTAAAAGGTCAAATTGTGAATTTGTTTTTCTGAGATATAGATATTTATTTTGAGGATTATATTTTTTTTAAAAAATTCTTCTGTTTTTTTTTTGTTGTTGTTATGGTTAGATTGGAAGATTAGGAGGCACAGGTTATAAATGCATCATAAATTAAATAAACATTCTTTGAAAATAATATAAAAGATTCCCACACTAAAAGATCCCACTGCCCAAATATAATATTTTCCCAAGTTAAATGGAAAGATCAATTTTAACATTTTTTTTAAACTTTGAGTTCCAGTTTCATTCCCTGCCCCCTCCATTGAGAAGGCAAGTATTTGCCTCAAGAGCTGCTATTAATATTTTTGCACATAACAGTCCTTTTGTTTTTGGTGGATGCATAGCTAGTAGTGGTATTGCTAGGTCAAATGCCATGTGTGCTTTTATAACTCTTTAGGCATAGTTCCAAATTTCTCTACAAAATGATTGAATCAGTTCACCAATAGTGTATCAATGTTTCATTTCCCTCACATTCCCCCCAGTGTTGATCTTTTTCATCTTCTGTTCTATTAGCCAATCTAATAGATATGAGATAGGCCCTCAGAATTGTTTTAATTTCCATTTCTCCAATCAATAGTGAGTTAGAACTTTTTTTCATATGACTATAGATAGCTTTGATTATTTCATCTGCAAATTGTTCATATTTTTAAAATCATTTATCAATTGGAGGAATGACATTATTTTTATGAATTTGACTCAGTTCCCTAAATATTTGAGAAATGAGGCCTTTATCAAAAACAAAAAGTTTTCCTCTATTACTAACTGTATTTTCCCCCATTTATTCTATTTGCTCTCTTTTACACTGTACCTCCTCAAAAATGTTTTGCCTCTGACTGCTCCATTCTTCAGTGTGTCCTTCCTTCTAACACAATAGCCCTCCACTTCTATTATCTCCTTCCCCTCCTACTTTTCTGTAGGATAAGTCTGAGTTCTATACCCAAGTACATGTGTATGTTATCACCTCTTTGAGATAATTCTGATTAAAGTTCACTCTCTTTACTTTTTCCCTCTTTTTGCCCATTTTAAGTTTTTTCTTGCCTCTTTTATGTGAGATACTTCTCACCTTATCCTTCCTCCCACTAGTATATTACTCTATTCCCTATTATTATTTTAGATATCATCTCTTTACATTCAAATCACTTGTCTACACATACTCCTTCTAACTGCCCCTAAGAATGAGAAAGTTTATTATGACTTAAAAGAATCACCTTCCCATGTAGGAATATAAACAGTTTAAACCTATTAAGTCCCTTATGGTTTCCCTTTCCTGTTTACCTTTTTAGGCTTATCTTGACTTTTGTATTTGAAAGACAAAATTTCTATTCAGCTCTGCTTTTTCATTAAGAATGCTTGAAAGTCCTTTATTTCACTGTGTCTTTTAATCTTCCTAGTGATTATGGTAAATATCTATGGTTGGATTTTTTCTTTTGTTTTCCTCAATTTCCCAGCCTATTACTTGACTTTTAACTCTTATTGAATTATTATGAGAGCTTTGCTTTCAAGGTGAAGGGGCCCTATCCCAAGCTCCTACTTTTATGCAGCTGTTTGCAGAGATGCTTCTAGGGATGCTGAGCTTCCAGTTCTTCCAAAGTGCTATGATCCAAGGAGAGATATTCCCTACTCTTCTGGCTGTGCCCTCACCTGTGAGGTGGTTTCTACCTTGGAATTGTGAGGATGGTTCTTGCTCTATTGTGGTCACATGCTCTGTGCTAGAGCTCCTTCTTGCTTCTAAGAGTGCCCCCAGGACTGAGACCTATACTTGATATGGGTAAAGCAACAGAGTCTTGCCTCAGTGCTAGCAAAGAGACCCCTGTAATCTCCTTTTGTCCTGTTGTTCAACTCCCTCCATGGATGGAGAACTCAGGAAGCAGCCATGGCTGCCCAAGGCCTACTCTTGACTTGCTGCTTTGGTAAGGCCCATGTCAGATGATGTTCCACTCTGACACAGGTGATACAGCTCTTTCTTGCTGTACTGTTACTTTTTGTGTCTGTGGATACTTGGAAACTACCCTGCTGGAAACGGTTACCCCAAGGCCTACTCTTAGTCATCCGGGGCCAGAGCTGCTGGTGTGGCCCTTGCTGGACCGTGCTCCATCCCACCTTGTAACAAACATTTCCTGCTGAACTTCTCAGTTGTCTTGGACTGGAAAAGTAGTTCACGTCTTTCTTTCTTACTTTTTTTTTTTTTTTTTGCATATTCTCACACTTTGAGAATTTGTTGGGAGTCATTACAATTTAGGGAGGGGGCTCTACAATTATGAACATCCCTGTTTTGTTCATAAAGTACAGCATCTGGGGCAGCTAGGTGGCGCAGTGGATAGAGCACCAGCCCTGAAGTCAGGAGGGCCTGAGTTCAAATCTGGTCTCAGACATGTAACAGCTGTGTGACCCTGGGCAAGTCACTTAACCCCAATTGCCTCAGCAAAAAAAAAATAAATAAATAAAGTACAGCATCTTCTTTGAGGAGGGCAGGCCATGTCTGGTGCCAGTGACTCCCATGTCATCCAATCGGTTCAAAGGTTCTTAAGAGAGATCTTTTTTTTTTATTAAAGCTTTTTATTTGTATAACATATGTATGGGTAGTTCCCCAGCATTGATCTTTACAAAGCTTTCCATTACAAATTTTACCCCCAGTCCCTGAAATGATTGAGAAGTTATGCAAGAAAAATCCTATTTACAAGGAAAAAAAAGAATCAGAGAAAAGCAACACAATGCAAGCAAATGTCAATAGAGAGCATGAAAATGTTACGTGTGGTCCATATTTCATATCCC
>JAJPUD010009983.1:3339-31205 GCA_023553655.1 Myrmecobius fasciatus | reverse complement strand
CCCCACCCCTAGATGACAGGTAATCTAATACATGCTAGATAGGATAAATTATATGACAAATACAATACGTGTATACATATCTATACAGTTATCTTACTGCACAAGAAACATCAGATCTAGAAAGAGAAGAAGAAAAAAACAACCTAAGAAGGAAAACAAAATGCATGGAAATATTCACAGAAAGCGTTAAAATGCTGTGTTGTGGTTCACTCTCAGTTCCCACAGGCCTCTCTCTGGATGTATATGACTATCTTCATCGCAGCACAACTGGTTTGAATCACATCATTGTTGAAGAGAACCATGTCCATCAAAATTGATCATCGTATAGTCTTGTTGCTGTGTATAATGTTCCATAACATTCATATACCATAATTTATTCAGCCATTCTCCAATTGATGGGCATCTTTTCAATTTCCAGTTTCTAGACACTACAAAAAGGGCTGCCACAAACATTTTTGCACATGTGGGTCCCTTTCCCTACTTTAAAATCTCTTTGGGATATAGACCCAGTAGAAACACTGCTGGGTCAAAGGGTATGCAGTGTTTGATAACTTTTTGAGCATAGCTCTAAATTGCTTTCCAGAATGGTTAGATCCGTTCACAGTTCCACCAACAATGTATCAGTGTCCCAGTTTTCCCACATCCCCTCCAACAGTTATCATTATCATTTCCTGTCATTTTAGCCAATCTGACAGGTGTATAGTGGTATCTCAGAGTTGTCTTAATTTGCATTTCTCTGATCAATCTACTTTCTCTGTTTCAAGGCAAAAGTATACATGGAAAAGATATTGGGAGGGGGAATTCTCTTCATTGTAACTCAAAATAAGTGGTAGAAAAAAAAAACTTTGCAAAAAAGGCAATCATCATTATTCATAAACAATGCATACTAAATGCCCATATACACTAAATAGGGTAGGATCTTTTAATCATATTTTTTATTACATATAGTCTCTCCTTCTCTTTCCCTTCTTAATCCTCTTCCAACTCCTCCTCTTCTACTGAGTCTTTATCTCTTTTTCTCTCTTGCCATTTCTTCAAGGAATCAGAAACAAAGAATTTCAGAGCTAGAGGGACCCTATGTAAATTAAATTACACACCTATCTTGAAGCAACCCAAAATGACATAAGCATTTTGTTGGCTATTATATCTCACATTACACTTGAGGTCCACTATAATGCCCACATCATGTTCACCCAAATTTCTGGGTAATTATACTATCTACATATTTTACTTAAATCAAGAAGTATTTTTTAAAGCTTTTTATTTAGAAAACATACACATGGATAATTTTTCAACATTGATCCTTGCATAGCCTGGTATTTCAGATTTTCCCCTCCTACTCCTCACTCCTCCCTTATATGACAAGCAATCCAATATATGTTATACATGTTAAAATATATATTAAATCCAATATGTGTAAATAATATTTATACAATTATCTTGCTGCACAAGAAAAATCAAATAAAAAAGAAATAAAAATGAATAAGAAAATAAAATCCAAGAGAACAACAACCATAAGAGTGAAAAACCTATGTTATGGTCTACACTCAGTTCCCACAGTTCTCTCTCTGGGTACAGATGGCTCTCCATCACAAGATCATTGTAACTGGTCTGAATCATCTCATTGTTGGAAAGAGTCACATTCATCAGAATTGATTATCCTATAATATTGATGTTGTCTTGTTCAATGATCTTCGGGTTCTGCTCATTTCACTCAGCATCAGTTCATGCAAATCATCCTGCTGGTTGTTTCTTATAGAACAATAATATTACATAACATTCATATACCATAATTTATTCAGCCGCTCTCCAATTGATGGGCATCCTTTCAGTTTCCAGTTTCTAGCTACTACAAAAAGGGCTGCCACAAACATTTTTGCACATGTGGTTCCCTTTCCTTCCTTTAAGATCTATTTAGGATATAAGCCCCAAAGAAACGCTGTTGGATCAAAGGGTATGCACAGCTTGATAATTTGCATAGTTCCAAATTTCCCTCCAGAATGACTGGATCCATTCGAAATTCCACCAACAATGTTATCAGTGTCCCAGTTTTCCCACATCCCCTCCAACATTTGTCATTATCTTTTCCTGTTATCTTAGCCAATCTGAGAAGTGTGTAGTGGTGTCTTAGAATTGTCTTAATTTGCATTTCTCTGATCAATAGTGATTTAGAGTATCTTTTCATATGATTAGAAATGGTTCTAATTTCTTCATCTGGGAATTGTCTGTTCATATCTTTTGACCATTTAACAATTGGGAAATGACGTGAATTCTTATAAATTAGACAGGTTTTCTATATATGTTAGAACTGAGGCTTTTATCAAAAATACTGGTTGTAAAGATTTTTTTTTTTTACCAGCTATGTGCTTCCCTTTTAATTTGGTTCTGTTGGTTATGTTTATGCAAAAACTTTTTAATTTAATGTATTCAAAGTTGTCCATTTTACCTTTCATACTCTGCTCCAGATATTATTTGATCATAAATTTCTCCCTTCTCCAAAGATCTGATAGGTTAATCTCTTGTTATCCTAATTTATTTTTGGTATCATCATTTATGCCCAAATCATGTATCCATTTTGACCTTGTTTTGGTATGGAGTGTGAGATGTATGTGTATGCTGGGTTTCTGATATATTATTTTCCATTTTTCGCAGCAATTTTTGCCAAATTGTAAGTTCTTATTCCAGAAGCTGGAGGTTGGAGTTAATCAACTGCTAGATTGCTATAGACCTTAATTATTATGTCATGCATATTTAATCTATTCCACTGATCAACCACCTTATTTCTTGACCACTATCAAATGGCTTTGACTTCTGCTTTACAATATAGGTTTTGTTTTTTTTTTATGTTTGGTACTGCCAAGCCTCCATTCTTTGCAATTTTTTTCATTAATTCCTTTGATGTTCTTGACCACTTTTTCTTCCAGATGAATTTTGTTATTATTTTTTTATGGTTCTATAAAATAATTTTTGGCAATTTGATTCATATGTCCCTGAACAAGTAGACCAACTTAGGCAGAATTTTCATTGTTATTACATTATTCAGCCCAACCATGAACAGTTGATGTTTTTCCAATTGTTTAGATATGATTTTATTTGTGTGAGAAGTGTTTTGTAATTCTATTCATATAATTCTTGGGTTTGTCTTGGCAGGTAGACCCCCAAGTATTTTATTTTGTTTACAGTAATTTTAATTGAAGTTTATTTTTCTTTCTCTTGCTGATGGGCTTTCTTAGTAATATATAGAAATACTGATCATTTGTGTGGCTTTATTTTATATCCTGTAACTTTGCTAAAACTGTAAATTGTTTCCAGTAGATTTTTGGATGTATATCAATATATCAAATACAAAGAGTAATAATCTTATTTTCTAATTCCCAATTATAATTCTTTAAATTTCTTTTTCTTTTCTTATTGCTAAAGCCAAGATTTCTAGTATACTCTAGTGAGATTGATTTTTCTTGAAGTTCTTCCACTGTATCTTGAGCTGGAGAATGCTTTCATTCTGCCAGACTTTGTTCAGAGGCTTAGCTTCTTGGGTTTTTTGAGGAAAACTGGTAGAGCTTGAGCAGCTTCCTGACTTAATTCTGCCATCTTGACTCCACCTCTGGAAGAAAGGGACATGACTTTTCAACAAGGTGATTTAGGCAAGTCTTATAATGAAGAGTGCCATCTGCACCCACAGAGAGGACTGACTGTGAAGACTGAGTGTAGACCTCAACATAGTATTTTCACTTTTTTAACTGTTGTTTGCATTTTTTTGTTTCTCTTTTTTTTCCTTTTTTACGTTTTTTCCTTATGAACATAATTGTGAAAATATGTATAGAGGAAGAATTAATATATTGGATTACTTGCTGAGTGGGAAAAGGATAGGAAGAAAGTTTTGGAAGACAGTGTTTGCAAAGGTGAATACTGAAAATTATCCATGCATAAGTTTTGAATATAACAAGCTATTATTTTAAAACTAAATAAATAATATTGCTTTTTTATTTTCTTTCCTCTTCTGTTAATCTGGGCAATTTATATTTTTGTAAATATTTATCTATTTCAATTAGATTTATTGACATATAGTTTGACAAAAGAGCTCCTAATTACTGCTTTAATTTCTTTTTCATTGGAGGTAAATCCAGCCTTTTCATTTTTGATTTCATTTGGTTTTCTTTTTTCCTTTTTTATAATCAAATTTATCAAAGATTTATTTATTTTGCTTATTTTTACATAAAAGCAACTCTTAGTTTTATTAATTAGCTCAACAGTTTTCTTCCTTTCAATTTTACTCATCTTTCCTTTGATTTTTCCAGTTTCTAATTTGGTATTTAAATGGGGATTTTTGATTTGTCATTTTTTTTAGCTTTTTCAGTTGTACGTTCAGTTTATTGATCTCTTCTTTCTCTATTCTCTTCATATAACTAGTTAGAGATATTAAAATTCCCCTAAGAACTGTTTTGGCTGCATAAGCTTTGGGATGTTGTCTCATTATTGTCATACTCTTTGATGAAATTATTGATTCCTTCTATGTCTTTTTGTTTGACACACTGATTTTTTAGGATTAGATTGTTTAGTTTACAATCAATTTTTTTTTCAGTTTTTCAATTTCCTTTTTTACACATAAATTTTATTGCATCATGATACAAAAAGGATTCATTTAATATTTCTTCTTTCTTCATTTGATTGTGAGATTTTTATACCCTAATACATAGTTAGTTTTTGGATAGGTACCCTGTACCACTGAGAAAATGGTGTATTGCTTCCTATCCCTATTTAGTTGTTTGAAGAGGCATATCTTATATGGTTTTCAGAAATTCTATTCACCTCTTTAACTTTTTTCTTCTTTATTCTGTAGTTAATCTTATCTAATTCTGAGGGAGGGATATTATGATCTCCCACTATTATAATTTTTCTGAATATTTCTTCTTGTATCTCATTTCTTCTGTTGGAATGTGAATGCTATGCTTGTTGGTGCATATATGTTTAGTATTTATATTATTTCTTTATCTTTGGAAATATTTAGCAAGATGTAGTTTTCTGCCTTATGTATTTTAATTAGATATTTTTTTTATTTTGCTTTGTCTGGGATCAGGATTGCTAAGCCTGTTTTCATTGCTGTTGTTTTTTGTTTTGCTTTGTTTCTTCACTGAAGCACAATTTATTCTACTTCAGATTTTTATCTTTGTTCTGTGTGCATTTCTCTGCATTAAATTCTTTCTTGTAAAAACATATTATAGAATTCTGGCTTTTTATGTACTTTATTATCTTTTTCTCTTTTTTAGTACAGTTTGTCCCATTCATATTCACAGTTATGATTACTGTGTATTTCATTCCATCCTATTTTTATTCATTTAAACTTTTCTCTCTCCTTTCACCCTGTCCTTCCTATACCCAGCATTTTGTTTCTGATCCTCACTTACCTAAATCTGACCTCCCTCCTCTCCAGTCCCTCTCATTTCTTTCTGCTTTCTCTTAGAGGGCAAGATAAATTTTTATGCCCAACACCAAATCTGATGAGAATAAGATTCAAATAATACTCACCTCCCCTTCTTTCCTTTTATTGCATTGTTTTGTGCCTCTTCTTTTGATTCTGCCTCCCTCTTTCCTTTTCTACCATTTTTTTATATCCTAAGATCAAAGTCGACTTATACCAACAATGTCTTTCTATCTATACTCCTTCTAACTGCCATATAGAAATATAATTTCTAATATTGAAAAGTCTTATCTTCCCTTGTAGGAATGTGAACACTTTAATCTTATTGAATAACATGGATTCTGTTTCCCCTTTTCTGTTTGAAATTAGGTATTTTGCATTTTCTTTTTTTTTCTTCTTTTGATTTTGTTTAATTGATTTTTGTCTCAAAGAATCAATAGTTTCTACTTTTGCAATTATAATTTTTGGAATTAGGTATTTTGCATTTTTTTCTTCTTTTGATTTTGTTTGATTTTTGTCTCAAAGAATCACAAGTTTCTACTTTTGCAATTATAATTTTTAATGAATTATTTTTTTATTTTTATCTCATTTTCCATTTGACTAATTCTATTTTTAAACGAGTTGTTTTCTTCAATATATTTATTTGTTTTTTATTTTTCAATTCAGCCAATTCCATTTTAACGTGTTATTTTCTTCAATCATCTTTTGTGTTTCTTTTTTGCAAGCTTTTGATTAATTTTCACAATTCTCCTGTTTGACTCATTTTCCCCAATTTGTCTTCAACCCCTTTTACTTGATTTCAAAAATCCTTTTAGAGCTTGAGACTAATTCATATTCTCCTTTGAGGCTTCACATGTTGCATTTGCTATTGCTGTCATCTTATGACTTTGTGTTCTTATCTTCCCTGTTGCCATAGTAGCTTTCTCTTGTCAGGGCTATTTTTGCTCATTTTTAAAAAGTTAATCTTTGTTCCTAGGGCCTGAGGGACACTATCCCAAGCCTCTTTTTTGGGGGGACAGAGTCTTCATCGCTAGTTTTTTTTTAAGCTGGGACCTAAAATGCTGGCAGTTTATCCACTGTCCTAGGTTGGCCCAGCCTAGTCCTAATTATACCTGTTGTGCTGGTTTCTGGGGCTTGCAGTTTTCCTTTTGTGTAGGGGCTGAGGCCTCACAACTGGTTTGTTGGGCCACTGGGCTGTTGAGACAAGACAGAAGTGACTCAGATCATCTATTCAGCAGCTAAGAGGTTCTTGCTAGATTGTCTGTATCGTTCCTGGACCGTGCTGGGCTTTCCTTTTGGCCAAGTGAGACAAACTTTTCCTGAAACCCTTTTAAATTATGTTAAGCTGAAAAGTTGTTTCAATCCATCTTTTTTTTTTTTTTTAAAATACGTTCTGTCACTCCTGAATCCTTTTAAAAGGTTGATTTAGCATTATTTCCCAAGGGCACTCAGTAGAGTTCTGCCATCTTAGCTCTGTCTCTGGGACCTTCTTCATTTTCACATTACAGCCTTCTCTTTTATACATGTGTAGGTGTCAATGAGTCAGTCAAAAACATTTCTTAAGTGCCTACTGTGCACCAGATGCTGTTCTAAGGATTTTAAAAGGAATAGAATGATTCTTCCTGCCTTCAAATAATTCATAGTTTAATAAGGGTGACAATATGAAAAGAAGAATTTACAAAATGTTACATACATTGTAGGTGTGTGTATGTATGTGAGAGTGTGTGTGTGTGTGTGTGTGTGTGTGTGTGTGTTTAAAGAACAATTCATCCTCCCAGATACTTTGAAGCAGATAAAGACCTTCTCTTAATTCTTAGAGCGTTTTTTCCTAGAAAGAAGAGCAGGTTGCATTTTAAAAAAAAAAAGTCAATTGCCTGTGGCAGAGATTTAAATGACTGCATTGCCAGTACATATTTCTCATTGCTTAAAAAGTATGGACTCCTTGGAATTGAAATTCTAGGGTTTATTTGCTTCATTGTTTTCCTGCCATCTGATAGCCCCCTTTTACAATTATTGCAACAAACTACTTGTGGGAGCCCTTTGACTACTACAAAGTTGTCAATTTCCTTCGCAAGATAGTGTTATCATCTTATCAGCAAATTGCCAGAGAAGTCTTTTTTGAACATCATTATATTTAGTCTTCGTTTTGATCTTGAAGTCCTACTTGAATTCAGGTCTTTTTTTAATTATTAAAACTTTTTATTTGCAAAACATATGTATGGGTAATTCTTCAACATTAACTCTTACAAAGCTTTTTGTTACAAAATTTCCCCCTGTACTCCCCAACCCTCCCCTAGATGGCAGGAAATCCACCACATGTTAATTATATTAAAATATTTGACAAATCAAATATATGTATACATATTTCCACACTTATCATTGTTGTGCAAGAAAAGTCTTATCTACAAGAAAAAAAATAATAGAAAGAAACACAATACAAGGAAACATCAATAGAGAGCATGAAAATGTTATGTTGTGGTCCACATTTCATATCCCTCTCAGGATGTATATGGCTTTCTTCACTGAGCAATTTGAACTGGTTTGAAACGTTTCATTGTTGAAGAGAGCCATGTCCATCAGAATAGATCATCATATAGTATTGTTGTTGATGTGTATAATGAACTCCTGGTTCTGCTCATTTCACTCAGCATCAGTCCATGTAGGTCTCTCCATTAAATCTGAAATCATCTTGCGGGCCGTTTCTCACTGAACAATAATATTGAATTCAGGTCTTGCCACTGGACTTTGATTATTCTCTAGGAGAGAGGGATGATGATGACTCACTTAAATCTAACTCACAAGATAAGACATTACCTTCCTGAAATCATTAGTCCTCTTAGAGTATGATATATGAACAACAAACAACGCATTAATTTCCTTAACAAGTTTTTCTATTTTTTCTTATTTTATTAACATAAATTTATGATCTTGAAGTCTTGATGGAATTTAAATCTTTCTCCTCTTCTTTTTTAAAAAATTCCAATCTTTTTGTCCATCTCTATCTTCTGCTCTCTTTTCTTTTTGTCCTTAGATTCTCCTTGACCTCCAGACTTCTTTTCCCTCAACTTTCAAGTTCAAATTTCCCTTCCAACATTTAAACTCTAACTTTCTTCACACTTAGGAAAATCCACACCTAACTTTGTCAATTTCTTTTTTCTTCTCCTAGTCAAGTTTTTCTTCTATTCTCTGCCCTACACAATTTTGTTCATTAAAAGATTGTTTTGATGACCCAAGAGATCTTTTCAGTTTATAGCTTTTTGATCCAAGTAATTTTGCTGCAAATATTTTTTATAATTATTTATTAATACTTTTTATTTGCAAAACATATGTATGGGTAATTCCTAAACATTAACCCTTACAAAGCTTTCTGTTACAAATTTTTCCCCCCTACTCACCACTCCTCCCCTAGATGGCAGGATATCCACTACATGATAATTATGTTAGAATACTTAAGAAATCGAATATATGTATAGTTATTGCATCATTTTTTTGTGCAGGAGAAATCGTATCTACAAGAAAGAATAATCCGATAAAGGAAATACAATGCAAGCAAACCTCAATAGAGAGCATGAAAATGTTATGTTGTGGTCCACATTTCACATCCCTCTCTCTGAGTGTATATGGCTTTCTTCACTGAACAATTGGAACTGGTTTGAAACATTTCATTGTTGAAGAGAGTCATGTCCCTTAGAACTGATCCTCATATAGTACTGTTGTTGCCATGAATAATGATCTCCTGGTTCTGCTCACTTCACTGAGTTCATGCAAGTCTCCAATCCTCTCTGAAATTGTCCTGCTGGTCGTTTCTTACAGAGCAATAATATTCCATAACATTCATATACCATAATTTATTCAGCCATTCTCCAATTGATGGACATCCCTTCAGTTTCCAGTTTCTAGACACTACAAAAAGGGCTGCCACAAACATTCTTGCACATGTGGGGCCCTTTCCCTCCTCTAAGATCTCTTTGGGATATAAGCCTAATAGAAACACTGCTGGGTCAAAGAGTATGCACAGTTTGATAACTTTTTGAGCCTAGCTCCAAATTGCTCTCCAGAATGGTTGGATCCGTTCACAGTTCCACCAACAATGTATTAGTGTCCCAGTCTTCCCACATCCCCTCTAACATTCATCTTTATCTTTTCCTGTCATTTTAGCCAATCTGACAGGTGTGTAGTGGTACCTCAGAATTGTCTTAATTTGCTTCAAATATTTAGACATACATTGACATCCAAGTTCTAGTTGATATATAGGCAGTAAAGTGAATTTTTGTTCATTTATGAGTGCTTGCTTAAATTCAATTATTATAGACATATAGTCCCAGGTCCCTTAAAATGCCATACCCATTACAAGGCCCTGTGATCCTAGAACCTTTAATGACATGTTAATGAAATACCAGCAGGTCCTATAAAGCTAAGAAGGTTTCAAGGCTTGTTCCCCAAAGAGAATGTCCTCTAGGAACCAGCCTCATTCAATTCAGAAAATCTAATCAAGAGAATACTGAACAAGAGACTGATTTTATTGTTGTTATTCCCCCTAGTTACTCCTCAAACTGTCTAGGTGAATTGTTATTGGTTGTGGTCCATAAGAGTAAATCATTTGAGCCAGATCAATTTGAGATGAAGCTGAAGTGCTAGCAATTAATGTAAGAGCAGAAGACCCAGAATTCTGCAGCTAGACATAGTATCTGATCTGGTTTGCTCTTAAAGTTTTTGTTTGTTTGAGGGAAAACTGGTATAGAATAGAAAGATATCTCCTTCTTGGTTAAATTAAAGATTGCTGTTATAAATTTAACTCTGATTTTGAAAATCCATTTTTAATACATCCCATTTGATAGCTTCTGAAATTATATAAGTATATTTCTTCAGCCTGATGTTAATGGATATTACACTGGCTGGTACATCCTTGCAACTGTTCATTAGTAGTGAGTCTTGTGCCTTGACTTTTATGTCCTTGAAGCTAGGAAATAATGTGCCTATAATTTACTTCTTCATAGATGTTTCTATTTTAAATAAAATTCACTGTAGTAGTGAGGCCTAGGACAATTTTAGAAATTCTAAACCTAAGATGTCAGTGCCTAGTACTTCACAGCTCACTCAAAAAGGTGTCAAAGGGAAAGCCTAAACAACATAATTGATGCTTTAAGGTTGAAGTTAATGTGACATCCTCTTGAACATATTTTAATATTTATACATATTTTAAATTCAATATTAACCTCATGACATCCAACTATCCAGCCTTACCAGATATGTCTCACAAATAAGAAAATATAATAATAAAAATATCTTTGCTACAATTCATGCATATCACCTTTAATATTTTCACAGAAAACTAGTACTGACCTAATGTTTTTGATATTAATAAACCTTATTGAATAAAGAAGTTCTGAAAATTCTATATCCTTGCCAGAATTTATTTTCCCTAATTTTCCATCCTGCTCAACTTTTTCTCTATGTTCTGAATAAGTGCATAATAGAAATTAGTTCTAAAATAGAAATCTTTCATTCATACTAATTTCTCTATTATCTTATTTTTTAATGAGATATAAGCCCCTGGGGATTACTCACACAATTTGGGTGCTTTCTTTAGCACTGGGAAATAATAGGGAGCTAGACTGGGATTGAAAAACAAGACATACTGATCTGTTGTATACTTCATCTTTCTTTAAATAGTCATTTAGCAGAGCTAGAATCACTGTAAATATTTCTTTTAATAGCAGAAAGGATAGCATTCTGAGTTAGGAGTGTAGTCATTAGTCTGTCTGTCAATAACTTCTTTCAAATGTTCTTATCATTAAAATAGAAAGAGATGGACTGATCTCTAGAATCTATTCCACTCTATGATTATGAAATATTTTGTTACTTCAAAGTCTGAAGAACATAGCTCTTTTTTGGCACTACAATTTGAAACTAGATTGCATTTAGAACTAGATATTGTAGTCATTCTGCTAACTCTAACACCCAAATCTTTGGTCATGTCCCATAAAGATATATTGCCACTGAACCAATAAATGGGTCAAAGCATCCTTTGTTCTAATCAGTTAAGTAAACATGATCTCTAAGGTCCCTTCCAATGGGTATGTGAAAATGTATTAAGTGCTTACTCTTTTTAAAGTGCTATACTAGATGTCAATAATGAATATAATATTGTTCCTATCCTCATGAAGATGATAACTATGATGAGAGGATGATGATAGTTATCATTTATAAAACATCTTTAAAGTTTCCAGAGTATTTTACAAAATCTCATTTTTCCCTCAAAATAATCCAGACTTTCAAACCAGTTCCAATTGTTCGGTGAAGAGAGCCATATACACCCAGAGAGAGGGATGTGAAATGTGGACCACAACATAACATTTTCATGCTCTCGATTGATGTTTGCTTGCATTGTGTTTCCTTTCTGATTTTTCTTTCTTGTAGATACGATTTTTCTTGCACAACAATGATAAGTGTGGAAATATGTATACATAAATTCGATTTGTCAAGTATTTTAGCATAACTAACATGTAGTGGATTTCCGGCCATCTAGGGGAGGAGTGGGGACTGGGAGAAGGGAATTTGTAATAGAAAGCTTTGTAATGGTCAGTGTTGAAGAATTACCCATGCATATGTTTTGCAAATAAAAAGTTTTAATAAAAAAATTTTAAAAAACAAAATAATCCTGACAAGTGGGTATTATAATTATTTCCATTTTATAGACAAGAGAACTGAAATAGGCAGAGAGGTTAAATGACTTGCTCAGAGTAAAAGAGCTAGTAAGCATCTGAGATAATATGATTGGAACTCAAGTCTTCCTAATTCTAGGTTCAGTGCTCTAGCAATTGTGGCACTTAGTTTAGAGAAGGCTTGTATACAATCAATAATGATGAGACATAGAATGGAATATGCTATAAGAAATCAAATAAGATAATAAAATGTATTTTACAAAACTGAAGGTACAATGAAATTGTTAGATATTATTGTTGTTTTATTATCCATAAATGGAAATATTGGTTCTAGACAGGATGATCTAGAGAAGGCTTTATATAAAGTGTAAAGGATACTTTAATCAATGTGTCCATCTTGTTAGTGTAATGATACATATATGTGGATGGAGAGAGAGAAAAAGACACAGAGAGAGAGAGAGAGAGACACAGAGAGAGAGAGAGACAAAGACAAAGACAGAGAAAGAGGAGATGATGATGATGATGATGGTGATGATGATGGTGATGATGATGATAATGATAATGATGATGATGATGATGATTACGATGATGTGTGGGGGCATCATGTGCCGGGAAGATGGTGAAGAGACTTTTTATTTCTGTATAAATCAATATTTCTATGTTTAAATTAATGCAGAAAAAAATAAGTTCTGGATGTATAAATAGTACAATCTCTGATATAATCAATGACAAAATTTCTGATTTCAAGAAGCTTGCATTCTAATGGGATATACAACAAATACATATGTAAAATTAGATACAAGAATACAATACAAAGTGGCTAAACAAAAGATTGTTTGGGAAGGAGTTGGGGTTCAGGAAATAACGCAATATGGAAGGTGGTCCTTGAGCTGATTCTTGAAGAGAGTGATTCTAGAGGGGAAAAATGAGGAGTCAATTGATTGACCACAGGAAAGACATAAAAGAAGCATATGGATTGCCAAAGAGAAGTTCAGTTTGGTTAAATGCCACAGTACAAGATAAAGAATAATGGACAAGAATGCTTGGATTTTAAGTTGGCATATGTTGTAATTCACTTTGAAAGCTAAACAGAGAGATTTGTGTTTTATTTTGGAGGTCACTGAATTTATTGAGCATGAGAGGAATGTGATCAGAATTATATTTAAGGAAAACCACTTCAGCAGCAATGTAAAAGACTGATTAAAGTGGAGAAAATTTTGAGGCAGAGCAAAGAATTACAAAATTATTGTAATAATGCAAGCAGAACATGAATAAGAATTGAATAAAAGATATAGCTATGTGAGTGGAGAAAAATGTCAAATATGAGAGATTGGTGGAAGGATGAATGGCAGAATTTGGCAAATTATTGTATATGTAGGATGAGAGACTAAAGTATAGAATATAATACTGATGAATGAATCTGGAATACAGGAAGAATGGTGATAGCTTTGAAAGAAATAGCAGTTTTTTTTTTTTTTTTTTAAGGTGCTGCTTTGGGGACAAGAGGAAACATTCAGTTTTAGAAATGCTGAGTTTGAATTGTCTTTGCTCAATTGATGATGGAACTGAAGCTCAGGGAGGAGATGGACTCTGGATATATAAATCTGAGAGATATAATAATTAAACTCATCTATACTGATAAGGTCATCAGGAAAAAGAATGTCAGTGCAGAGAGCACATTAGAGAGTCTTGGAAAACACCAATAATTAGAAGGTGTAATAAAGATGATTAGGCAATAAATTCTAAGGTGGCCCTTAGATCTGTTCATGAACTTATATACCAGCCTATTAAAATTCAAAATTATATTAACAGCTCTTTGTGCCAATGAGAATTTTTTTTTAGTATTAAAAAGCACAATGAAGTAAAAATTACTGAGTTGGTATGAACCTGTACTAGTCTATGGTTTATAGCTAAGTTGGATAATGGTCAATATTTGTAACTTAATCTTGCAATTGTCAAGTTGCATGGGACTTCAGAACTGATTTTAATTTCTTGGATACAAAAATAATTCTGCATATTGGGACTGCATACTTGTTACTTAATTCCATTTATTTTTACATATAGTGACATCAAAGCATTGAACACTTTTACAAGTTTATTGCTTTACAATAATTCTGTGGGTTGAAAATTTGTTTTTGTCAAGTCCAATATCAACAACCCCAAACAGGCCTGCCATCTATGGTCAATAGCAAAAAAAGTAAATTTGTGTTGTATTTTTTTTAAGTAATTGAAATTATTTTGTAGTTGGATTAACCTCACAACATCATGTGATGAAGATGAAAATTGGCATTTGTGTTGTTGCAAGTTTCTAACTGAGAAGGCTAAAGAGCACAAAGGTTAAATAGCTGACTTCTGTCTATTCATCTACATTTATTCAGGAATAAATGCAGGAATAAAGATCAAGGCTCCTGACCTATACACTAAGTCTCATGCTGTCTCTCAGCTTTCAAAAATATCACTTGGGAAAATACTCAAAGTAAGTTTCCTGTACAGGAAAGACTAAATTCAGAGATGCTGCCATCTCCTGGCCAATCTAAATATGCACCAAGTATTTTCACTGTGGATAGAACAATAATAGGCAATTCAACAGCACCTTAAGATTTGCAAAGTTTTATACATTGGTTGTTAATTTGATTCTCATAACTACCCTCTGAGCCAATTAGTTTTGTACAGAAAGGTTAAATGGCTTGTTTAGGGTCACAAGGATAGAATTTGGTATGTGAATGATTCCAAATCAGTCTTAAGTCAGAAAGACTTAAAATCTGAAACTCTTTTTCCTAGTTCCACCTAATTGCCTCGGTACTAATTGATTCAGAATTGTTACAGAATACCTTGAATAGGAACTATAAAGGAAAATAAAGTGTAAGCTATAAAATCAGGAAGACCGGATTTTATATCCATCTTTAGACATTTTAATCTATGTGACCTTGGGACAATCATCTAGCTTCCATTTGTGAAAAACAAATAAATTAAAATTTGTAAAATAGTAAATATAATTTCCAGCACATAGCAAGTTCTATATAGATTTTAATTTGTTACCATTTTCAATGCTGTTTTTATTATTCAGAGGGGAAGATAGGGCTTTTTTTCAGCCCTGCTCACAACTGAATGGCATTCTTCAAAGTCATAGAACTGTAAGTTTAGAGCTGGATGGGAGCTCAGAGACCATTTAGTCCAACTTCCTCACTTTAGGCCTTTGGCAGGTGAGGAAAAAGGATATTAAATATCTTGCCTAAGATCAAATAAGTTGTAAGCTTTAATGACAAAACAGAATTTGAACCCAAGTCCTTTGATTCCAAACCATCATTTTCAATAAGCAAACAGATAATATATTTTAATAAAAGGCACAAGAAGGCAAGTTTTAAAAGTTATAACTATGTAATATATTATATATGTACATATGTAATATCCATATCCATATATAATACAATTATAATATAATATAGAGAATATTACACACATTTTATTATTTAAGTCTAACAAACTCAGGAAGTAGTTACTACAGGTATTATTATTCCCTTCATACATATAGGTAAACTAAGGTTCCAGAGAGGTTAAAATATTTGCTAGTAGCTGTCAAAGGTGATATTTAATGCAACTCAGAACTTTATGACCCTGCCTATTGCTATACTTACTACACTATTCAGTTTTTCAGATTAAAGACATGTTTGTTGAGTGAGGGGAATTCTGTAGCACAGGATCCTAGATTTGAAGTTATAAATGGTCTGAGAAGGACTTTATGGTTATTGTTCTCTTGCTTTGAGGAATGTTCATCTCTTTGTGATCCTATTTAGGGCTTTTGTGGCAAAAATGCTGGAGCTGCTTGTCATTTTCTTCTCCAGATCATCGTAAAGATAATAAATGGAGGGCAACAGGATTGAATTGCCCAGAGTCACATAGCTAGTAAGTTCTGAGGTCATATCTAAACTAAGGAAGATCAGTCTTTCTGGTTTCTGGCCCAGCATTTTATCCGCTGTCACCTAAGTGACATTTAGAAGGACTTTAGGAATATTTTTTTTTCTTTTTACAGATAAGGAAAGTGAGGTCCAGAAATAGTAAAAAGGTTGCCCATCATAACACACGGGTCCTCCCAAATCAAATTATCTATTATTTGCATAATACCACAGGATGTTCACACCTCTCTCTGTATTATTTCTTTTAATTTTGCCTTTCTTTGTATTCCTAGAATTTAGCACAGTGGTTTGCACATGGTCTATGTGTTCTAAAGAGTTGCCCTCATGAGGCATATAAAATTAATTGGTTTGACAAAGGTCACAAACAAATTAATGACTATTAGAAATTGGATCAGAACTCAAGTTCTCACTTTTATCAAATAATTCTATTTACTCTGTTTGATTTCTCAAATTGAATTGATTCTTAGATTAATTTTAATATCTGTGAAATATCTAATCAATTTATTATTTTTTATATTATCCTTGTCTTTCCCTCATCTTAACACAGAAAAGAGTAATCTGTTGAATGTTCAATTCCATTCAATGAAAATTTTTAAATATTTAAATATTCATGCTATTTTTGTTTCATAAACTTTAGCTATCATCATCATTGATATACATCTACATGGACATCACTGATATGTGTGTGTATCTGTTTCATCAAATGGTATACTAATACTACATATCAGCATTGTGATAGAATGAAAAATGTAAAGAACTTGGACTTGGAATGACCATGTTTATCATTTGTTATCTGCCACCTACTATTTAGATGTACCTTGCCAATTTTCTGAACTTCGAATGAATGATAATTTACTTTGCCAGGTACTGTGCTAATTGCTGACAACACAAATTCAAAATTCAGACATTTCTTCAGTCATTTCAGTCATGTCTGACACTTTGTAACCCAGTTTTCTTGGAAAAGATGCTGGAGTGCTTTCCCATTTCCTTCTCTAACAAGTCATCAATGAACTCCCTAAGAAAAAAAATCTGCAGGGTTAGATGGATTTACATGTGAATTCTACCAAACATTTAAGGAACTATTAATTCCAATACTGTGTAAACTATTTGGAAAATTAGGTAAAAAAGAGCCTTGCCAAATTTCTTCTATGACACAAATAAGGAATCTAAACCAGGAAGAAACAAAAGAAAGAAAATTACAGCTCAATCTCCTTAATGAAAATTGATGCAAAAATTTTAAATAAAATATTAGCAAAGGAATTACAGAAACATATCACCAATATAACCAAGTGGGATTTATATCAGGAATACAGGGCTGGTTCAATATCAAGAAAATTATTGTCATATTCAACCATATCAATAATAAAACCAGTAGAAATCACATGATAATCTCAGCAGATGCAGAAAAACCTTTTGACAAAATACAGTTCCCATTCCTACTAAAGACATTAGAGAGTATAGGGATAAAGGAAATTTTCCTTAAAATAACAAGTAGTATCTATCTAAAACCAAAAGCAAGCATTATTTGTAATGGAGAGAAGCTGAACACATTTCCAATAAGATCAAGGGTGAAACAAGGGAACACTACTATTTTTCAGTATTGCACTAGAAATGTTGATTTATTACTAAGAAAAAAAATCAAAGGAATTAGAATAGACAATGAGGAGATGATATCATCTTTGCAGATGATATGATGAAATATTTAGAGAATCCTAGAAAATCAAACAAAAACCTACTGGAAATAATTCACAGCTTTAGAAAAAATGCAGGATATAAAAGTAAACCAGCACAAATCATCAATATTTCTATATATCATTGAAAAAACCCAGCAGCAAGAGATAGAAACAGAAATTCCATTTAAAATAACTATGGAAAAAATAAAATATTTGCGTCTACCTGCCAAGACAAAGCCAGGAACAAAATTACAAAACACTTCTCATACCAATAAAGTCAGATTTAAATTGGAAGAATATTAATGGTTCATGGGTAGGTTGGGCTAATACAATAAAAATGACAATTCTGGCTAAATTGGTCTACTCTTTCAGGGCTCTACCAATCAAATTGCCAAAAAAAATTTTATAGAACTAGAAAAAAAATTCATCTGGAAGAACAAAGATCAAGAATATCAAGGGAATTAGTGAAAAAATATATAAAAGATTGTAACTTAACAGTACCAGATCTAAAACTATATTATAAGCAGCAGTCATCAAAATCATAGCTAAGAAGCAGAGTGGTGGATCAATGGAATAGGCTATATGCATATGACACAATGATGAATGACTTTAGTAATCTAGTATTTGATAAACCCCCATGCTCTAGCTTCTAGAATAAGAACTCACTATTTCATAAAAAATTACTGGGAAAACTGGAAAATAATGTCAGAAACCTGGCAAAGAACTATATCTCACACAACATACCAAAATGGTATGTACTAAAATTGGTTAGTGATTTAGGCATAGATGGTGATTATTAGGAGAATTAGGAGATCAAGGGATAATTTACTTATCAGATCTTTGGAAAAGAAGAACTAAAGAACAGCATAAAAAACAAAATCAGCAACTTTGATTAAATTAAATTTTTAAAATACCAACAAAAACAAGAGTGAAACCAAAGTACAAAGGAGGGAATTTTTTTTTAACAGCCAGTGTTTCTGATAGAGAAATCATTTCTAAAATATATGAAAGAATTGTGTCGATTTTATAAGAAGAAAACTCATTCCCCATTTGATAAATGGTCAAAGGATATGAACAGTTTTCAGATGATGGGATTAAAGTCATCTATAATCATATGAAAATATGCCCTAATTCACTATTGATTAGAAAAATGCAAATTAAAACAACTTTGAGGTACCACCTCACACCTCTCAGATTGGTTAAGATGAGAGGAAATGATAATGATAAATATTGGAGGGGACATGGGAAAACTGGAACACTAATCCGTTCTTGCTGGAGTTGTGAAATGATCCAACCATTCTGGAGAGCAATTTGGAACTAGGCCCAAAGACGCTTTAAAACCATGCATACTTTTTGACTCAGCATCGCCACTATTGGGCATGTATCCCAAACAAATTATAAAGGAGTGAAAAGAATCCACATGTGCAAAAATGTTTGTAGTAGCTCTTTTTGTGGTAGCAGAGAACTGGAAAATGAACAGATATCCATAAATTTGGCTGAATAAGTTGTATTATATAAATAATGAAATATAATTATTCTATAAAAAGTGATCAACAAGCTGATTGTAGAAATTCATGGAAAGATTTACATGAACTGATGTTGAGTGAAACATACAGAACTAGGAATGTATTGTACACAATAAAAGCAAGAATGTGGGAGGATTAACTATGAAAAACTTGGTTCTTTTCAGTGGTTCAGTGATTTAAGGCAGTTCCAATAAACTTTGGATAGAAAATGTCATCTTCAGTGGGAAAAAAATATGGAGATTTAATGTAAATCAATATATACTATGTTCACTTATTTTTGTTTGTTTTTGTTTCCTGTGATTTTCCACTTTTTTCTGATTTTTTCTCTCAACATGATTCATAAAGAAATATATATTAAAAATAAAATTTTCAAAAAGAAATAATGATAGTGTTGATTTGACTTCTATGTCTAGGATAATAGGAATGCCTGGTAAGAAGGAAAATGCCAAGACAGCTTTGGCAAACATGGACAGCTGAATACTAGAGGTAAATGGAACTCATTCACCAACTAGGATAGCTTAATCCAGAATTCTTTTTTTTTTTTATTTTATTTTATTTTATTTTATTTTTTTTAATAAAGCTTTTTATTTGCAAAACATATGAGTGACCTTTCAACATTGACCTTTGCAAAAAAACTTTTTTTTTCCCAAGATTACCCCAGCCCCCCCCCGCCCCCCCACCCCTAGATGACAGGTAATCTAATACATGCTAGATAGGATAAATTATATGACAAGTACAATACATGTATACATATCTATACAGTTATCTTAATGCACAAGAAACATCAGATCTAGAAAGAGAAGAAGAAAAAAAACAACCTAAGAAGGAAAACAGAATGCATGGAAATATTCACAGAAAGCGTTAAAATGCTGTGTTGTGGTTCACTCTCAGTTCCCACAGGCCTCTCTCTGGTTAATCCAGAATTCTTAACCAGAAGTCTTTGAATATATTGATTGAGAGATAGAAAAACCAATAGATAAATAGCTAGATAGACGAGTAGGTAGATAGGTATGTATGTATGTATGTATGTAGATGATAGACATAGACAATTAGATATGGAGAAATAGTTGTATTTCAACATTACTGATTTTTTTAATCCTAAAGTTTTATTTTATGCATTTAAGAATATTATTCTGAGAAAAGAGTCCTTCATATTCATTTCCAGGCTGCCACAATTGAACAATACACACACACACACACACACACACACACACACACACACACATACTTGTGTACACAAAGTGAAAAATCCTGTTTTAGGCTCATGGTAGGAGTAATTTGAAAATTCAGGGGATTAGGTGCATTATTTGTGGAGGTCCAGTATAGAAAGTATAGTCTTAGGTTGGATAATGAAATAAAAATATTCCCTTTATCTGCTTTAAAGAGAAATTGTGTGGATTGAATAATTTTGCATATTTCAAAAGCCTTTTGCACCTGAGGACTATATAAATAAAAAGCGACAGTATTGTGGAAGGAAAGAGGCATCATCCAATTAAAAATAGTTCTGGTCTCTTGAAATTTAGAAATAAAATATTAAAATGCAAGGCAATAGGGACAGCTAGATGGTGCCATATATAAAGCAACAGATGTAGTCCTGGGGTCAGGAGGACCAGAGTTCAAATCCAGTCTCAGACAAATTATGTGACCCTGATTGCCTTCTCTACCCCCCAAAAAATGTAAGGTCCTATAGGCACTAACCACAGTCTAATTTAAAGAATCATTTTCTCATTCTAGGAACTCCTGATCTGTTTTAATTTGGGTCTTCATATTCCATTGGTTTTCTGGTGTATAGGATCACAACATCACAGATTATAGAGGTGAAAGGAACTTCAGGAGTTACCCAATTCATCTTTCCATTTTGCATATATTGAAACTGAGGCCCAAAGAGGGAAAATGGCTTGCCCAAAGCCACACAAATTGTATTTGGCAGAAATAGTATTTAAATGCAGGTCATTGGACTCTAAATACCACACTCTGCATCCCTCGTGTAGAGTCAAGAAAACCTAAGATCAGATACAATTCCTGAAACTTTATTTAATTCAATTACTATTCTGGATGGTTTAGGTGGCAGACTATTTAAGCCATCTCTCTAGCCCCAAGTCACTGAGATGATAAATACATTGATAAATCCTGCTACTTATTAGCTGGAAAAGTTTGCAGTTTTTAGGAAGTCAACTTATCTACTAAAGAAAATGCATAAATTGTAATGAAGAGGTCAAGATTAAGAGTGAAGGTAGTCAGCATGACATTTCTTACTTTTCCTAGAAACATGTTTCAGTGTTTTTAAAGTCCATGGAGTCAGAAAAAACTTTTTACTATTGCCCTTGCTGTTTTTTGCAAGAGATTCCATCTCCTGATTCTTAGTGTCCTCACTTGTTGCACTTGATGCCTGGAATTCTCTTGCTTCTCATTTTCATACTCTGACTTCTCTGGCTTTCTTCAAATTTCTATTAAAATCTTAGCTTTTATAGGATCTTTGACCACTTTCTTGTTATTGTCTTTTGTCTATTGTTTACCTCTAATTTACCTTTCACATCTTGTTTGTAAATAGCTGTTTGCGTTTTCTCTCCCATTAGACTATGAGGTCTTTGAGAGCAGGGACTATTGTTTGCTTTTGTATGTATCCATAGTATTTAGCCCAGTCCCTGACACATAGTAGATGATTAATAAATTCTTGTTGAATGACCTTAGGGTAGATAACGAGAAATATAACACTTAAAAGTGCTGAAAATTCTAGTTTTATCTCATCAGTGAATCACAAAAACTTGTAAGGGGGGTACATATATTATTAGCCCCATTTTATAGGTGAGAAAATTGATGTTCAGAGAGCTTAAGAAATTTTCTCACAGTCACATGCCAATTTATAGAAATAAAATATGAACTGATTTCTTAACTCCAATTCCTGTAGTCCAGCAATTTTCATAATTATATTTATGATTCCTCCATCACATAATGTCTTGCAGTTCAGATATACATTGTTTTTATATCATAAGAATTAGTGCCAGAAAAGACTTTAGAAATTTACATCCTAACAATGGTTAGAACAGGAAGTATCCTTAGAAGTCATATCTAAAATATATCTAATACATAGTTTATCCAGCAATATTTCTGGATTGAGTTTGAATTATATTAGAATGTAATTGGGAAGTTTACATAATAAATAAAAATATAAAACATTTGATAATATTAATATGTAGTTCTCTAATGCAGCCTGCAGGGAATGGTGTATATGGTTTAGTGATGCCATTTGGTTTAGACTTTGATGTGACTAATTTGGATTAAACTTCAAACATGAAGAAACTGAGGTGGATAAAGTTAGGTGACTTGACAAAGGCTTCGTAGTGAATAAGTAGTAAAAGAAAGATTTGATCTCAGTTCCTATGACTCTAAATTTTGTGCATTGTAAACTCATGCAGTCATTCATCTCATTTAAAAGGAAAGGAAATTGAGTCGCACAGTTCTGAAAAAGATATTCTATTTTTAGTGGATTGCAGGCTCAATACAAGTCATCAGAGTGATGAAAGATAAAAAAATCTAAAACTTCAAGATACACTGGGATATATTAAGAGTCCTATATATCAGAAATAGGGTGGCAATAGTTCCTCTGTCCTCTGCCATCATCAAAATTCATTTAGAGTATCATATTCAGTCTGAATACAATGAGTTTAAGGACATTGATAAACTTGAGAGACATGTCAAATGATGACCAGACCAGAGTCTGAAATATTGAACTTGGATAAGAGAAGATTATATTTAAGATTTGGGGAGAGATGGTAGTTTTTAAGTATTGAAGAATCATCAGACTTATTCTGTTTGTGATTTTAGTGATAAAAACCAGGGACAAAGTATGAAAATTGCCCAAGAAGCAAATTTAGTTTTGTAGGCATTCAAAATTTTCCAACAATTAAAGCTGTTCAAATGGGAATTGATTCTTCAAGAGGTAGAAGATTCCTTACTTTAAAGGTCTAAAGCATATTCCAGACAACTAATTTTCAGGTATGCTTTAGTGAGGAATCTTGTATTAACTTTCCTTTTCAACTGCAAATTTGATAAAAGTGGCATCCCTCACTCTTTATCTTAATCACCAATTATTTATAGTAAACAGAACATGACTAAGTATAGATGAGATAAAATTTTAGTGGAGACAAAAATGCAACTCACATCTGTACTTCTTTTTAAAAAATCCCAATTTCATCAACATTTTATTTTAGTGAAACAAAAGTATGTTATTATCTGACAGCTTTTTTCAAATATTACCTAGCCTATATAAATAAAAAAGGAAATATGTTCAAGAGCAAAACATTCATTTCTTTGGGAGACTATCTTTTTTCTGCTTAAACTTATATCATAACTAAAACTTGTTCCAAGTTATCTTTAGCACCTCCAAAAATAGTATTATTGTTGTTTTCAAACTTTTAAAACTTCCAGAAGATCTTTGAACTCGGAGAATGACGGAATAGTCACTGAGTTAGGAAATTCAGTACCTTGAGGGATCTTAATGTAGAAAGCTGTAACAGAAAATTCCATACTTGCAATTTGTCTTTCATTTCTTCAGCCATTAATTAAGGGTTATTTATTGTGGAAAGATAAAGGAATAAGAGAAAAGTTAAATAAAGAATTGAGAGGATAAACAGATGTACAGAAAGAGAAGGATAATATCAAGAAACTGAAAAAAGAAGGGGGACACCAAGGTTTTTGAAAAGCTTGGCTATGATTTTTGGTTAAGAATTCAAACTTTTGTAAGCTTATCTCAGCTAACTTGCATCACTGATAGCTATAACTTGCTAACCAGATAGAAATGCTCTTTAGCATCATTCTATCTATAATATTTTTCTGATCTCATCTTTCAAAGACTATTTATATAGACAATGAACATCCTGAGGTTTCCTAATCTTAACTCCTACTCTGATAAGACAGGTTCTTAAATTTTCTCACAATCCCAAAGAGTTCTAAAGAGTGAGGGGAATTTTTAAAAATGTTAACTGAAGCCTCCATTAGTATACTTCTCCACAAGACTAGCAGTTGAAAATCAATTAATTAGCCAATTTTGAGTGACTTTTAGAAAGCTAAGATTTGTTAAAACTACAGTAAGAACTATTAGCACAACATATCTCCCATAACCAAATGCCTATAACATAACATCCCACAATTATTCAACAAACTAGGGGAAAATGGATTCAAGCTTAAAAAGCACTTTTGGCAAATAGGTCACACAACTTTTGGTGATAGATATTCCTCCCATTTATTATGTGTTCAAGAGATCTATTTAGACTTAGTATATTTTCTTCTCTTGGCTCCTTAAAAATCCATTTATTTATGCATCCCTTGATTCTCAATACTGATATTGCTACCATCTTTCTTAGGCATATAAATAACATATGAAAGGGATCATCTATTTTCGGCATGTAGCTAGTATACTCATAGGAAGATGAGAGTCGATGTTGTCCCAGAGTGTACAATGATAGGACATAAGGGGAAGATGGGTAGTCCAACATCCTCCAGACCATTCAGTGCTCACAAGACCCTTCTTAGTTGAGATTTGAAGGGGCTGAGAGACCTGGTTAATGCCAACACTAAGACATCTCTGTCTCTTCAATCAGTTTCTAGGATAGGTTGGAAAGGGAAAGATGCTTGAAGTATCTAGAATTCAATTCCTATTGTTCAATAATTTACATATGACACCTGAAGTGTTACCAAAAGTGTTTGTTTTTTGAGGCAATTGAAGGTAAATGACTTGCCCATGATAACACAGTTTCTGGATATTATTCTCGGCTAAATGTATTCTGGTTTGAATCTTGTTTAGTATTTATTCCAAAGTCTATGAGTTATTAGAACATATCTTCTCCTAGTTAAGTTATCAAGGATAAAATAGAGAGTTTTAGTTTCAGTTATATATCTATCATCTATTTCTATGTATACCTACCAATACCTAATAACTATATCTATATTTTCCCTCCTATTCATAACATATACACAGAAGATGATTTAAGATCACAAAAATTTGCAGGCACCTTTCTTTCCTACCACCTGAATGACTGCTTAATTTTATTCAGTTATCCCCTCATGGTTTTTCATCTCCCCACAGCACCACTTTTGATCACTTGATCCAAAACAAAATTATAACATCTCATTTTGTTCCAGGAAGGCTATAAGAATAAATTCTACCCTCCAGAATTGCAAACATTCATGCAAATTAACATAACTTGTCTTCGTTAGAAAACCCCAATCAGCTCTACTGTGCAGTTCTGGGCTCAATCAATTTTATGTACAGAACAACAAAAACATTTGGGGTTTTAAAAAGGCAATGGTTAGGCAAAATATCATTTAATTTCTTCACTTGTCTGTTTCAAGATCAATCAATGTCACTGGCCTTTCTGATTCTTAATATGCTTCACATGTCAACAGTATTAAAAAGACCTCAACTACAGATGTTGCAAATCCAAGCAGCCCCTTCCACAGTTTGGACTAGACCTTAGAAGAACTTTGAAACAAAGAGGGCAATGACTATTTAGGCTTCACTGTTACTCTCTCTCTCAGCATATTTCTCTTCCACTCTCTTAAGCAGCAATCAACCTACAAGGTTGAAAGGAATAAACAGTATGATTGAAAGCTAAAGAGACTTTAGCTTGAATTAAAATTTAATTGCTAGGAATAAAAAGGAGAGTCACACTGTGCTTTGCCCTCAACAGACTACATTGTTTTTCTGCTCAATGGTCTCATGTTATCCTAAGATGTCTAGAATACTCTCCTTGTGCACTCTTCACCATTGCCCCCTAGCAGTCATCTGTGTGTTGGAACTTATTTTTTTCACTGTCTCCCTGCCCTTCATCAAAACATCTGTTTTCTCTGCCTCTGATCAAAGACACTGTGGTGGTGAGGGTGGCTGTAAGGATGGGGGTTGTGCTGGAGTACATATTTCTCTTTTTCTTTTTTATTAATTGTTTTATTTTTCTGGTTGTACATGTATATTAACTTTTAAACACACAATTCAGAAAGAATAAAATCAGACTAAAATGGAAAAACCACAGGAGAAGGAAATAAATAGAAAAAAAAAGTGAACATAGCAGGTATTGATTTGCATTCAATATCCACAGTTCTTTTTCTGGATGCAGATAGTGTTTTCTATCCAAAGTTTATTGGGATTGCATTGGATGGAGGACTCTTTAACAACCAAAGGCAAAAAAAATGAATTTACCTCCTCAACTTAGGATCACACACACACACACACGCACACACACATACACACACATATATGTATATGCTTATACATATATGTGTACTCATGAATATATATATGCATATGACTATATCTTTATAACTGTATCACAAATAAATATGCTTATATTATACATCTTTAAATTACATATAATAAATATATACATATATATATGAATACAGGAACATATCTATATGTAAAACAAATGAGTGCACTTCTTCATTTCAAAATAATTTGCACGTGTGCATGCATGTATATTGTATGTCTGTATTTGGTGGGTATATTCTAAAGCTTGCAATATCTTATTGATAAGGGATGAATATTAAATAATACTTTTACCAGACTCTTTAACAGTCAAGGATAAGAGATATTTAAGGGGCAGAAGTCATTTTAGGTATCTTTTAGATAATATCATGTAGAAAACAGCTTGGTTAGGTGGGCTTGGAAGCAAAGAGGATAATATGGAAATTTGTTTACTTCTGAGAAGGGGATAGAGAGAAGTTTTATGCTATTTTAAAATTCCTAATACTCCTCTCATTAAATAAGGTACAGAAATCAGGAAGGAGAGTGTGGATAGGGTAAGAAAATGAGTTAGAGACACAGCTTTAAGATTAACTCACTCTGGATTCTTATCCATTCTAATCTGTCCTTCCTGTTTAAAGATGTTTCGCTTTGGCAAAGAAACGTGAAGGAAAACAAATTGGAAAATTCTCCTTTCTCAATAATGTTATCATTTATCCTTTTTTTAAATGTATCTTTCTCTCCAATATAGCTCACAGCAGACTCTCTGTTGATTGATTGGTTAATAAAGTAGATGAAGTTAAGTGGTTTCATAGAATACTGGACTTGGAATTCACTAAAACTGGCATTCAAATCCTGTCTCAGGCACTTACCAGTAATGTGGCCTTGATTTTCTTGTTGTTCAGTCTCGTTGAACTTTTTATAGCTCTATGACGCCAACGCATTACAGATCGGAAGTTTTTTTGGCAAAGATACTGGAATGGTTTGTTATTTCCTTCTCTACTTATTTTACAGATGAGTAATTGAGGCAAACAGTGTTAAATGACTTTCCTAGGGTCAAACACCTAGTAATATCTGAAGCTGAATTTAAACTCAAGTCTTCCAGGAGCAGCACTCTATGTAGCATCTAGCTGCCCCCATGTGATCCTGGTCAAGTCATTTAATCTCTATTTGTCTTGACTGTAAAATGGGTATAAGAGCATCATTCTAACAGATTTAGTGTGAAGGTTAAAAAAAGATATGTATTTTTATTTTTTGCTGAGGCAATTGATGTTAAGGGACTTGCCCAGGGTCACACAGCTAGGAAGTGTTAAGTGTCTGAGATCACATTTGAACTCAGGCCTCCTGACTTCAGGGCTGGTTCTCCATCCATTGCATCATCTAGCTGCCAACTAATTTTTAAAGACTATATAAAAGCTATTTATTTAAAATT
>JAJPUD010009982.1:39143-62283 GCA_023553655.1 Myrmecobius fasciatus | reverse complement strand
ACTGGTCCCCTTTCCAAAAGGCCTTTCTGGAAGATTGCATAAAGAACCTCAAAAGAGAGCTGGAGGATAAATGGGAAAATAAACTAAAATCAGTGCAAGAAGGATACAGTATCTTGCAAGAAGGATATGATGCCCTGCAAAAGAGATATGAAAAAGACACCAATTTATTAAAAAATAAAATTAGTGAAGTGGAAAAAGAGTGCAATGAACAAATTTGCCAGTTACAAAAGGAGCTTAAAAAGGTAACTGAAAAATAATAAAGAAATAAATTTCTGAAAATCCTATAAAAATTTATATGAAATGATGATGTATGAAATAAGCAGAAATAGGACAGTAGACAGTAATAGCAGTGTTGTGCAATGACCCACTATGGTGGGCTTAGCTCTTCTCATTAATATAATAATCTAAGACACATAAAAAATGTGAGATGGAAGTGTGATTCACATCCAGAGAAAGAACTATGGAGACTAAATGCACCTTGAAGCATACTAGTTTTATTTTTTGAGGTTGTAATTTTTTTCATTTCCATGATATTTTTTCCTTTTTGTTCTTTTTCTTTTTTCACATGAGTAATGTGAAAATATATTCAACTTACTTGTATATGTATAATTTAGGATTACTTGCTATGTTGGGGAGTGGGAATGCATTGAAGGAGCAAGAAAAAAAATTCATAACTTATCTTTTCCTTGGCAGATAGATTCACAAATATTTTACACCATCAACAATAATTTTGAATGAAATTTCTCTTTGTATCTCTTGCTGTTGCATTTTGTTGGTGATGTATAAAAATGCTGATGATTTATGTGTATTTATTCTGTATCCTGCAACTTTGCTAAAGTTGTGGATTAATTCTAATAGTTTTTTAGTTGATTCTCTAGAGTTCTCTAAGTAGACCATCATATCATCTGCAAAGAGTGATAATTTGGTTTCCTCATTACCTACTCTAATTCCTTTAATCTCTTTTTTTCCAGAACAATTTTTTCAATGAGTTATTTCACATTTTCTTCATTTTAAAATTGTTTCTTGATGACTTTATTAGTTGTTATCTTCCATTTGCCCAGCTCTGTCATTTAAAGAATTATTTTCTTGATTGACATTCTGTACCTCCTTTCCATTTGGACCATTCTCCTTTTAAAGAAGTTTTTTTTGTCATTGGATTTTTGTACCGGTTTTGCCATTTGGCCAACTTCGCCACTATTTCCCTTCACCAAGATAATATTTTCAGTCTTATTTTTTCACTTACTTACCACATTTACCAAGCTCTAGGCTGTTTTCCCCACAAGAAAAACTGTGATCCAGAAGTGTGCATGGGTAATACAACAAAATATTACTCCCAGTGATAGCAAAATATCCTCTCTAATATCCTTTTGACCAGTAGTCCAACTTCCTTACCCTCTCTTAATTGAAAGCTTGGGAAGCCATTGCCATTGATTCAGTAATTACCTAGGCCTGCTGCTAATTGGTGGGGTGTGGCCTGAACTGACACAGCCTGTGCTGGATTGCACTCCAATCAATCCTAATGAAATAGTCCTTTTATGCCTATCTTTTTTTTTAAGTTTATTCAGGAACTTTATTTTATAAAATGTTACAAAAGTCAACGTGATTTTATTGTCTCTTGATATTTTTAACAGGGGTGATTCTTCAGTGTACATAGAGAAACTTTTCATTTGGATGTTCATAAAACAAAGTATAAAAAAAGAATAAAATTTGTCCACAAGTACTGCTTTGTCTAGGTCAGCACTTACATATGCAAATGTCTAGTTATCCCAGGTTTAATGCATAACATTTACCACTGAGTTTTAGCCCAAACAGCAAATTGAGGTGTCTCCAGAAAAAAACCCTTAAAAGCAAATATTTTAAGGAAAAACAGCTTAAGTTATGATTAAGATATTTCAAGCAAATATCTTTAGGTTTTCCCAAATCTTTTAGTTAGAATGTATTTTAAACCTACTATGTACAATATTTTCACATATTCCAAAGAAGCACCATAGCATTCAAGCAGACATCTGTACAGGAATATTAAACTGGCTCAGCCATAGTATGCCACCTGAAAAAAAAAAAAGAAAATATCTATGCAGAACAGGCTGACATTGAAATATAGACATTTTGGGACATCTAGTCACAGCTTGAACCTTTCCTCAAAATGTTCAGTTATAGTTGTCATCAACAAAAGTATACCTTTCCAACCTTTTAAGCATCATAATCTTTTAATATTACCATTCTTCTAACATAAACCCTGATTGATATCACCTCCCTTAGCATCTTCTCTCTTCCGTTTGGAGGGAAAAGAAATTGAATACCAAACTCTATCCAGTGCCTTCTTTTATAGAGGTTAGTACCTGAAATTTCAGGTCACTCCATGCCTTACCTGTCTTATTGTTTGGTGATTGTTGGGTGCCCTCCTTCACTGCTTTTGTTTCTCTTTTTATATATTGTCTACTCGTATAAAACAGTAATTTCCTTAAGTCAGGACTTGTCTTGCTTTTTATTAAGTGTATACTTACTGCTTTGTCCTGGGCTGGGCATGTATACTAAATATTTATTGGGTTGCTAGCAAAAGCAACGCCTTTCTTTTCTTTCTTTTTTGTTTTTTTCTTTTTTTTTTGTTTTTTCCCCTTTCTATGAAAGTTTTATATTTTCAAAACATATGCATTGACAATTTCTCAACATTAACCCTTGCAAAATCTTGTGTTCCAATTTTCTTCCCTTCCCCCCACTACTTGCCCTAGATGGCAAGTAATGCAATATATGTTAAACATAGTAAAATATATATAATATATAGTAAATATAGTAAATATATAGTAAAAATATAGTAAATAAATATATAAAAATATAGTAAAATATAGTTAAATCCAATACATGCATACATACTTATACAATTATCTCACTGCACCAAAAAAATTAAATCAAAAAGAAAAAAGAAGGAAAATAAAATTCAAACAAACAACAACAAAAAGAGTGAAAATGCTATGCTGTGATACACACTCAGTTACATTCAGATACACACCCACAGTCCTGTCTCTGGGTGTAAATGGCTATCTTCATCACAAGCACATTAGAACTGATCTAAATCATCTCATTGTTGAAAAGAGACACATACATCAGAATTGATCATTGTATAATCTTGTTATTTCCTTGTACAATGGTGTCCTGGTTCTGCTCATTTCATGTAGCATGAGTTCATGTAAGTCTTTCCAAAATCATCCTACTTATTATTTCTTACAGAACAATAATATTTCATAACATTCATAAACCATAATTTATTCAGCCATTCTCCAATTGATGGACATCCATTCAGTTTCCAGTTTCCAGCCACTACAAAAAGGGCTGCCACAAACCTTTTTTGCCCATGTGGGTCCCTTTCCCTCCTTTAAGCTTTCTTTGGGATATAAGCCCAGTAGGAACAATGCTGGATCAAATGGTATGCACATTTGATAGCCCTTTGGGCATAGTTCCAAATTGCTCTCCATAATGATTGAATCAGTTCATAACTCCACCAAAAATTTATAAATGTCCCATTTTTCCGACAGATACTCCAATATTCATCATTATCTTTTCCTGTCATCTTACTAATCAGAGAACTGTATAGTGGTACTTCAGAGTGGTCTTAATTTGCATTTTTCTGATCAATAGTTATTTAGAACACATTTTCAAATGACTAGAAATCATTTTAATTTCTTAATCTTGAAATTATCTGTTCATATCCTTTGACCATTTATCAATTGCAGAATGACTTGAATTCTTATAAATTTGAGTCAATTCCCTATATATTTTAGAAATGAGTCATGTATCAGAACCTTGAATGTAAAAATGTTTGTCCAAATTATCTCTTCCCTTACAATCTTGTTGGCAGTAAGTTTTCTGTACAAATGTTTTTTTTTTTAACTTAACTTAATCAAAATTATCTATTTTGTGTTCAGTAATAATCACCAATTCTTCTTTGGCCACAAATTCATTCCTTCCCCAAAGATCTGAGAGGTAAACTATCTTTTATTCTGCCAATTTGTAATATCAATCTTTATGTCTAAATCATCAACTCATTTTGACCTCATCTTGGTATAGGGTTAGGTGTGGGTCAATGACATTTCTCTCATACTAGTTTCCTATTTTCCCAATATTTTTTTTTCAAACAGTGATTTCCTATTCCCACAGCTAGGGTTTTTGAGTTTGTCAAATACTAGATTACTATACTCATTGACAGTCTTGCCCTGTGAACCTAAGCTATTCCACTGATAACTACTCCTTTTTTTTTCTGAGGCAATTAGGGTTAAGTGACTTGCCCAGGGTCACACAGCTAGGAAGTGTTAAGTGTCTGAGTGCAGATTTGAAGTCAGGTACTCCTGAGTTCAGGGCTGGTGGTCTATCCACTGCATCACCTAGCTGCCCCAACAACTACTCTATTTCTTTGCCAGTACCAAATGCTTTGGATAACTGCTGCTATGTAATATAGTTTAAGGTCTGGCAAAACTAGACCACTTTCATTTGCATTTTTTCATTAATTCCTTGAAATTCTTGAACTTTTGTTGTTCCAAATGAACTATGTTATTATTTTCCTATATCTATAAAATAATTTCTTGGGAGTTTGATTGGTATAGCACTAAATAAGTAGAGTAATTTAAGTAGTATTGATATTTTTATTGTATTCCCTTGAACTACCTATGGAGTTATAGATCTGACTTCATTTCTGTGGAAAGTGTTTTGTATTTGTATTCATAAAGTTCTTGACTTTGTCTTGGCAAGTAGACCAAATATTTTATATTATTAATACTTATTTTAAATGTTAATTCTCTTTGTATCTCTTGCTGCTGGACTTTGTTGGCAATACATAAAAATGCTGAGGATTTGGGTGGATTTATTTTGTATCTTGCAACTTTGCTAAAATTGTGAATTGTTTCTATTATTATTATTATTATTTTTACTGATTCTCTAGGGTTCTGTAAGGATACCATCATATAATCTGGAAAGAATGATAATTAGATTTCCTCATTACATATTCTAATTCCTTTAATCTCTTTTTCTTTTCTTATTGCCAAAATTAACATTTCTAATAAAATATTGAATAGTGATAGTGAGCAACCTTGTTACACCCCTAACCTTATTAAGAATCATTCTTGTTTGTCCCCATTACAAATGATGCTTTTAAATGGATGCTACTGATCATTTTAAGGAAAACTCCATTTATTCCTATAGTCTCTAGTTTTTTTGTGTGTGTTTTTAAAATAAGAATGGGTGTTGAATTTTATCAAATGCTTTTTTTACATTTATTGAGATAATTATATGATTTTTATTAGTTTGGTTATTTGTATAGTAAATTATGCTAATAGTTTTTCTAATATTGAACAAGACCTGCATTCCTGGTATAAATTCTACTTAGTTAAGATTTATTTATTATGGGATGACTTTCTGTGATCTTTTGCTAATATTTTATTTTAGATTTATGCATCAATATTCATTATGGAGATTAGTCTATAATTTTCTTTCTCTTTTTTAATCCTACCTAGTTTAGGTATTAGCATCATATCTGTCATAAAAAGATTTTGGTAGGACTCCTACTTTCCCTATTTTTTCAAATAGTTGCATAATATTGAATTAATTTTTCTTTAAATGTTTGGTAGAATTCACATATAAATCCATCTGGTCTTGGAGGTTATTTTTCTTATGGAGTTGATAACAAACACATTCTATTTTTTTTTCTAAAATGGGATTATTTAATTAATTTATTTCATGTTCTGTTAATCTAGGCAATCTATATTTTTGTAGGTATTCTTTCACTTCACTTATGTTATCAAATTTATTGGCATGTAGCTGGGTAAAACAACTCTTAATTATTGCTCTATTTTTTTTTCATTGTTGAAAAGTCCTCCCTTTTCCTTTTTGAGACTAACAGTTTGATTTTCTTCTTTCCTTTTTCTAATTAAATTAACTAAAGGTTTATCTAATTTGTTGTTTTTTTTCATAATACCAATTATTAGTTTTATTTTATTAATTCAATAGTTTTCTTACTTTCAATTTTATCAATCTCTCCTTTTATTTTTAAATTTTCAAATTTGGTATTTAATTAGGGGTGGTTAATTTGTCTTTTTTCTAGCTTTTTTAATTGTAAGCCCAATTCATCAGTCTTTCTCTTTCTCTATTTTATGGAAGTAAGCATGTAGAAATATAAAACTTCCCCTAATTCCTTTGGCTGCATCCCACAAGTTTTGATATATTGTCTCATTGTTGTAATTCTCTTGGATGAAATTATTGATTTTGTCTATGATTTGTTGTTTTATGCACTCATTCTTTATGATTAGATTATTTAGTTTCCAATTAATTTTTGATCTATTTTCCCCTTGTCTTTTATTGCATGCACTTTCTTTTTTGAAGTGTAACAGATACGTTATAGCATTCCAAATGATCTAATCTGCCTGAAATAATAAGCTGAAGAAAATAAAAAGAAATAAGAAAAAGGAAAAAGATGATGGTATGTCTATAGATTAAGTTATCTGTATAAGAGGCAAAATAGAAAAGGCTGACTAGAAAATATATCATGAGTAAAGACTTAATGGTTTTAATGACTTATCAGTCAAAATTGGGAAGCCAAAGCTAAGGAAAATCTATTATGTCAGATGAATATATATTTTTTTCTCCTCTGACACTGCCATCACTCCACATGGATCTCATCATCTTATGAATTAATGTATTGGAATAACTTGCTGATAGGTCAGCCCCCTTTCTATTCTGTCACTAAACAGAATTTCCTAAAAATGTATATCTGATCACGTAATCCCTCCAAGAGCTAATACAAAATTATCTTGTTGGTATTTAAGTATCTTCATAACCTACACCCCTCCTTCCTTTTCAGCCTCCTTATACCTTCACAAAATTGAAGTTCCTTCAGACAATCTGAGATCTGGGAAAGATCTTAGTTTAAAAAGGTCAAAGTTTCCCAGTGCACCTGAGGTCATCTCCAGTCATCCTGATTTATGTCTTGCTGCTGGATTCAGATAACTTTCAAAAAACGAATGAGTTTAATAACTTTGTACACCTCTGCCTCCTTTAAATCCAATTAATTTACAAGTCAATACAATACTCTCCTGATGTCCTAGATCTTCTATGAGAAAGAAAGACAAACAACAATCTGTATGTAGTAGCAGCTGCCCCACTGGAAACCCAACTGTCAAATTTCAGTTGGGAAATATTCCTTTCCTTCCTACCTTATTTTCTCTCTTCTACAATTCCTCCTTTTCTTCTGTCAACATTGGGCATCATATGCTTACATGTAAGTTCTCTACCCAATGGAATTTAAATTTTGATTGTTGATGCCTTGCAAGATATCTTGGGATTTGGGGACCAGAGTTTCCCCCCACTTTTCTACTTGCATATTTTTTCTTAAAAACAAAGAAACAATAAAAAATTCTTTTGACCCATACACTTTCATTTATGAGTTCTTGAAATAGAGCTCTGAAAAGCAGGATTTTATAAAGCTCATTCAGATTCAAATAGAGGTCCTTGACCCTACCTTAAACTCAGATCTTTCTGTCTTTCACTGATTGACCAATAAAGGGTCCCATTCAAGCCTTATTGGTCTTTGTGTCTTAATGGTTCAGAATGTGTGTAAATAGCAATTGTTTCTGCTTTGGTCAGAAACCCTGAGGGTTTTACCTTCCCAGTTGTTGTTGTTATTGTGTCATTTTAAGTAGTCAAAATAGACCATCTTTTGCCTTATAACCTACCTAGCTTTAAGTAGCTGTATAGGTAGTGTTTCACACAAACTGAGTCCTAGAAAAGACCTTAGTTTAAAATTTCCTAGGTCTCTGGGATCATCTCCAGTCTTCTTTACCTATGTCTTGCTAGTGAACTCAAATGATCCTAAGGAAGGGATTGCCTCTGATGACTTTCCATAGCTTTGCCTCACTACAATTCAACTTACTTGAAATTCAAGGCATTCCTTCTTAATGTAGTTTTTCTTCTTTGACAGCAAAGGACAATAACAGCAACAACCTAACACCTTACTCCTCAAAATGTACTTTTTGATACAGTGCCATTGGTTTCCTGACTATTTGATGAACAAAATATTTTATCACTTTGCTTTGGGCATGTTATCTGCTTATCCTACAAACTCAGAATGCTGTTTCTTCTTTACTGTGCTGACTTACTAGAATTCCTTTGAATTTTAACTAAAATCCCATTTCTTATAGGAGCATTGCTTAAATCCTCTGCTTTTTCACTTCCTGTTTACCTAGAATAAGCATTTCTTTGCATATATTTGTCTGCATATTGTTTTCACCATTCGATTGTATCCCTGAGGACAGGGAATTTCTTTTGCCTCTTTTATAACCCTAGTGCTTAGCAAAATCCTGGCACATGAAGACATTCAGTAAATGTTTAGTGAATGAATAACTGAATGAACTAAGATGATGTAGACAGTTGTATCTTTGATATTTAAGTTTGAGTTGAAAAGATTGTGGATGATTAGCTAAAATAAGAAAATAATTAAGGGGTATCTATTTTTTTTTCTTAGAATGTAAACTCCTTGAGAAAAAAAAAAAGATCATATGCTGTATATTTGTTTTTATAGTAGCCAAATAATATACTATTTTGTTGAGGTTCAGAAAGGACCCCAAAAGTTTGGGGTCACAGGCCAGTGTCACAAGGTGTTTCAAACGTATTTGCAGGATGGAACCTATGTCCAAGTCAAAGGGCAAAGTTAATGTAATTGTAATGCCAATCAAAGTGGTCTAAATTCCAAAAAAAATTTAGCAAAGGACCAGGAGCAAGGGGACACATTTTATACAGTTCTTCATATCATTAAGATGTTAATTGTATGGCCTAGAGTTAGAACTAATAGGTAGTCTTGGGAATTTGTTTATCACTGACCAGTAGATCTAGAACTATCACTGAGGTCAGAAGACATTAAAACCATTGACAGATTGTTAGAACAGAAGTGCTCTAAAGTCAGGGGACTATCTCATTTTTCCCCTCTTAAATAGTTTGACACCCAAATTCATTTGGGACAAAGAGATGAAGATCTTATCTCATCTTCTGGAGCTGCTTCATGCTAATAAGAGGTGTAGAGCTATTCCTGATTAGTGGGTTTGAGATATAATAAAGACACAAGTGACTTGAAGATGGTGGCAGTAGAATTCAGGGAGGTGCTGAGTGAGAGAATCAGTTAGTTGATGGTATTCAGGTTGAACAAATAGTTGGAAGTTCATATCTTGAAATCAGGAAGAAACAAATCTCACAAGTAGGTTAAAAATGCGGGAACAAATATGAGCAAAAAAAAAGAATTAAAAGTACAGTTGGGATGGGGTTAGTAGAGACAGTAACTAGAAACTCCACCCAGAGGAAAACTGGGGGGGGGGGAGAGAGGTACAGGAGGCTATTATGAATGTTTCTTACCCAGACAGCTTTTCCTAGAGTAAATACCAAACAACATTTCCCCCAAATCCCTGCTTTTTTCTCCTCAAAGGAGTAGGAGTAATAGGTAAAAGAGTATAGCATTATAACAGTGAAAAGAGTTTTCAGGTGGCCTAGGCTACAAGCACCACAATGTTTAAAAGGCATTAATTCTTGGGTATACAGGATGACATGCCAAGTGGAGATAATTAATCTTAAATGGCCTTGATTTCATTTAGCAAAAATCTCAGTCTTACAAGAAAAGGTTTTAACTCAATTAAGTTAAAGTGACAACAAAAAATAAAAGCAGTTTGAAGCCCCTGAGAGAAAGCATGTGTAAAATCTATCTGCCAGTCATACCCTGGGTGTGTACTACTCCTCAGGATGGATCCCAGAGATGGGAAGTTTAAAAGCCCTTTCAGGATTTACTTGGGCACAAACTGGACAGGTCTGAGAGACCTCTTTAACTGTGTCTCCAATATGACCAGTGAAAACAAATTTCACAAGAGATTGGAGAGCATTTTTTCCCCAGTGTGTAGTTTGGTATAAGCCATAGAGAAATTTCCAGTGACTGGTTTAGATTGGAAGTTGGCCTAAATGTGTTTGAAATGACCCAGAAGGAGAAAAGAATGTACCCCCTTTCTTTAGAAAGGGCTTGATCCTAGGAACTACATGAGAGTGTAGGAGTTGGAGAATTAAAGATGCCATGGTCAGAAGCAAACGGGGAGCATCATGGCCATTTGAATAAGCAAGCATGTTTCACTTGGCCTGAAGTGAATCCCCCTTCCGGTGTCCTTTATAAACCATAACAGGTCCATGGACAGCATGGAGTAATTAATGTAAGTCTCTCCAGACTTCTTTAAAACCCCCCTCCTGATCATTTCTTACCGTAAAATATCATTTCTTACTGTAAAATAATATTCCACAACATTCATATACCATAACTTATTCAACCATTCTCCAACTGATGGGCATCCACTCAGTTTCCAATTTCTTTCCACTACAAAAAGAGCTGTCACAAACATTTTTACACATGTGGGTGGGTCCCTTCCCTTCCTTAAAGATCTCTTTGGGTTATAATCCCAATAGAAACACTGCTGGGTCAAAGGATATGGACAGTTTGAAAATTTTTGAGCAGAGTTCCAAATTGCTCTCTAGAATGGCTGGATCTGTTCACAGTTCCACCAACAATATATTAGTGTCCCAGGTTTCTCACAACCCCTCCAACATCTGTCATTATCTTTTCTTATTATCTTAGTCAATCCGAGAGGTGTGTAGTGGTATCTCAGCATTGTCTTAATTTGCATTTCTCTGATCAATAGTGATTTAAAACAACTTTTCATTTGACTATAAATGGTTTCAATTTCTTCATCTTAAAATTGCTTGTTCATATCCTTTGACCATTTATCAATTGGAAAGTGACTTGAATTCTTATAAACTTGAGTTGATTCTTTATATATTTTAGAAATGAGACCTTTACCAGAATCCTTAAACCTAAAACTGTTTTCCCAATTTATTGCTTCTCTTCTAATCTTGTCTGCATTGGTTTTGTTTTCACAAAAACTTTTTTAACTTAATATAATCAAAATTTTCTATGTGGTGTTCAATTATGAGTTCCAGTTCTCCTTTGGACACAGATTCCTTCTTTCTCCACAGATCTGAGAAATAAACTATCCTATGTTCTTCTAATATGATTAAAATAACAATCTTTATGTCTAAATCATGAACTCATTTTGGCCTTATCTTAGTATGTTGTGTTAGGTGTGGGTTATTTCTTAGTTTCTTCCATAGTGGCTTCCAATTTTCCCAGCAGTTTTTGTCAAATACTGAGCTCTTATCCCAAAACCTGGAGTCTTTGGGTTTGTCAAACACTAGATTGCTATAAGTATTGACTATTTTGTCCTGTGATTCTAACCTATTCCACTGATCAACTACTCTATTTCTTAACTAGTACCAAATGGTTTTGATGACCACTGCTTTATAATATAGTTTTTGGTCTGGCACAGCTAGGTCACCTTCATTAGCTTTTTTCCCCACTAATTCCCTTGAAATTCTTGACCTTTTCTTCTTCCAGATGAACTTTAGTATTTTTTATTAGGTTTATAAAATAATTTCTTGGGAGTTTGATTGGTGTGGCACAAAATAGGTAGATTAATTTAGGTAGCATTGTCATTGTTATTACATTTGCTTGGCCTACTCATGAGCACTTGATAATTTTCCAATTGTTTATATCTGACTTTATTTGTGTGGGAAAATGTTTTGTAGTGTTCATATAGTTCTTGACTTTCCCTTGGCAGATAGATTCCCAAATATTTTATGATGTCAACAGTTATTTTGAATTGAATTTCTTTTTGTATCTCTTGCTGCTGGACTTTGTTAATATTTTAAAATGCTAATGATTTATGTGAATTTATTTTGTATCCTGAAACTTTGCTAAAGTTATGAATTGTTTGTAGTAGTTTAGTTGAGTCTCTAAGATTCTCTAAATATACCATCATATCATCTGCAAAGAGTGATAATTTGGTTTCCTCATTACCTACTCTAATTCTTTTGATCTCTTTTTCTTTTCTTATTTCCAAAGCTCATATTTCTAATACAATATTGAAAAGTAATGGCAATAAATGGTCAACCTTGTTTCACTCCTGATATTACTGCGAATGATTCCAGTTAATCTCTATTGCATATGAAGTTTGCTAATGGTTTTAAATAGATGCTACTGATCATTTTAAGGAAAAATCCATTTATTCCTATATTCTCTAGTGCTTTTAATAGCAATCAGTGTTGCATTTTATCAAATGCTTTTCCTGCATATATTGAGATAATCATGATTTTTATTAGATTGGCAATTGATATAGTCAATTATGATAATAGTTTTTTTTGTTTGTTTGTTTGTTTGTGTTTTTTCCCCAATATTGAACCAGCTCTGTATTCCTGACATAAATCCTACTTGGTCAAAATGTATTATCCTGAGGATTACTTTCTGTAATCTCATTGCTAATATGTTATTTAAGATTTTTACATCAATATTCATTAAGGAAATTGGCCTTTCATTTTCTTTCTTTGTTTTCACCCTACCTGGTTTAGCTATCAGCCCCATATCTGCATTATAAAAGGAATTTGGTAGGACTCCTTCTTTCCCTATTTTTTCAAATAGTTTATAGAGTAGTGGAATTAATTGTTCTTTGAATGTTTGAGAGAATTCACATGTAAGTTCATCTGGCCCTGGAGATTTCTTTTTAGCGAATTGATTAATATCTTATTCTATTTTTTTTTCTAAAATGGGGCTATTTAAATAATTTATTTCCTCTATTGTTTACCTGGGCAATCTATATTTTTGTAGATATTTCTTCATTGAATTTAGATTATCAAATTTATTGGCATAAACTTGGGCAAAATAATTCCTAATTATTGCTTTAATTTTCTCTTCATTGGTGGAAAGTTCTCCCTTTTCATTTTTGAGACTAACAATTTGATTTTTTTCTTTCTTTTTTCTAATCAAATTAATTATTTTTTTCTATTTTGTTGTTTTTTCATAAAACAAAATCTTAGTTTTATTTATTAATTCATTTTTTTTACTTTCACTTTTATTAATCTTTTTTTTATTTTCAGAAATTCAAATTTGATATTTAATTGAAAGTTTTTAATTTGTTCTTTTTCTAGCTTTTTTAGTTGTAAGCACAATTCATTGATCTTCTCTTTCTCTATTTTATGCAAGTAAGCATCTAGAGATATAAAATTTCCCTTAATAATGCTTTGAGTGCATCCCACAAATTTTCGTATGTTGTCTCATTATTGTCATTCACTTGAATGAAGTTGTTGATTGTATTTATGACTTGTTATTTACCCATTCATTCTTTAGGATTAGATTTTTTAATTTCCAATTAATTTTGGTCTATTTTCTCCTGGCCTTATATTACATGTGATTTTTATTGCATCATGATCTGAAAAAAAATGCATTTACTATTTCTGCATTTCTGCATTTGATTTTGAGGTTTTTATGTACTAATACATGGTCGATTTTTGTATAAATTCCATGAACTACTGAGAAACAGTAATCTACTTTCTGTCTCCATTTAATTTTTTCCATAGATCTATCATACTTAACTTTTCTAAAAATTTGGCTACCTCCTTAAGTTCTTATTTATTTTGTGATTCAATTTACCTAGTTCAGAGAGAGCAAGGTTGAGATTCCCCACTAGTATAGTTTTCCTGTCTATTTCTTCTTGCATCTCTCTTAACTACTCCTTTAGGAATATGGAGGCTATACTACTTGGTGCTTATATATTTAATATTGATATTGCTTCATTTTCTATGTTACCCTTCAGTAAACTATAATTTCCTTCCTTATCTCATTTAATTAGATCTATCTTTGCTTTTACTTGATCTTAGATCAAGATTGCTACCCCTGCTTTTTTTACTTTACTTGAATCAGAATAGATTATGCTCTAGTCTTTTACATTCACTTGGTATATATTATTCTGCTTTAAAGCAGAATGTGTTTCTTGTAAACAACATATTGGAGCATTCTGGCTTTTAAACCAGTCTGCTATCCACTTCCATTTTATTGGAGAGTTAATCACATTCATATTCACAGTCAAAATAACTAATTTTGTATTTCCTGCCATCTTATTTACTGTTATGTTTTTCTCTTTCCTTTCCCTCTTTTCTCCTCCCCAGTATTTTGTTTTTGATGTCCACTTACCTCAAAAAGCCCTCCCCTTTAGATGCCCTTTCCCTTTTTTACACTTTTTATCTAATATTTCTGTTTTCCCTTCAGTTAGTCTTTTCCTTTCTTTTTCTCTTTCCTCTCCCACTTTCCTATATGGTGAGACATTTTTTTTTTTTTTGTGAAACCAAATATGTCTGATATTCTCTTTTAGAGTCAAATCTGATGAATGTAAGATTCATACAACACTCTTCCCCTCTCTTCTTTCACTCAAATTTTATTAGGTCTTCTTTGCTTTTTGGTGAGATTCAATTCCCCTTATTTTATTTCCTTTTTTCTCTTTTTTTCAGTATGATCTCCTTTCTAACTATAGTTTTTTTCATATTATCATAATAAAATCACATTATACCCACACTCTCTATGTATATACATAACAAAAATATAATTCTCAAGAGTTATTCTGGTCTTTTCATTAGAAATAGCTGAAATTGGGGCAGCTAGGTGGCACAGTGGATAGAGCACCAGCCCTGAAGTCAGGAAGACCTGAGTTCAAATCTGGTCTCAGACACATAACATTCCCTAGCTGTGTGACCCTGGGCAAGTCACTTAATCCCAATTGCCTCAGCAAAAAGCAAAAAAAAAAAAAAAATAGCTGAAATTCACCTCTATCATTGAATAACCATCTTCTTCCTTTTAAGATAATGCTTATTTTAGCTGGATAGCTTATTCTTAACTGTAATCCTACCTCCTTTCCTTTTCAGAAAATCAGATTCCAGGCCCTTCAGTCCTTTAAAGTGGAACCTGCTAGATTCTAGGTAATATTAATTGTGTCTTAGGTATTTAAATTGTTTCTTTCTGGATGCTTGCAATATATTTTCCTTGATATGACAGTTCTGAAATGTAGACACAATATTCCTTGAGGTTTTAATTTTGGGGTGAATAATCTTGGGGTGAATTCTTTCAATGGCTATTTTACCTTCTGATTCTTAGATATCAGGGCAGTTTTCCTTTGTGATTTCCTGTAAGTTAATGTCTAGTTATTTTTTTTTTTGTTTGTTTGTATTTTATCATGACTTTCAGGAACTATAATAATCCTTAGATTGTCTCTCCAAGATCTGTTTTCCAGGTCACTTGTTTTTCCTAAGTGGTATTTCATACTTTCTTTTATTTTTTTTCATTTTTTTGTTTTTGTTTGACTGATTCTTAAAGTTTTTTTGAATCATTCACTTCCATTTTTTCAGTTTTAATTTTTAGTGTGTTATTTTCTTCAATTACCTTTTTAAACTCCTTTTGTATTTGGCCAATTTAATTGTTTTGTTTATTGCATTTTTCCCATTTTACAAATTTTGATTTCTAGTGAATTAGTATCTTTTTCATATGTATTTTGTAAGGTGTTATGTGCATTTTCCCTTTCATCAAATCTATTGTGTAGGTAAGTAATATGCTTTTCCCATCTTTTCTTGTTAAGTTCTAATTTCCTTTCCCCATTTTTCTTCTAACTTTTTTTAAGATTCTTTATGAAATCTTCCAAGAAAGCCTTGTGAAATAGCATTGCATCATATCTCCTTTTGGGACTTCATCTGGAGTTGCTTTGCTTTTAGAAATCTCAAGATTTAAGGTGTGTTCTTCTCTCTCCACAAAAGCTGTCTATGATTAGAGTTCTTTTTTGGGGTTTTTTGGCTCATTTTTTAAAGGCTTAAGATCTCCTCTTAATGAAAATGAGGAACAGCTGTTTTAGTTTGACCTGAGGCAGTTCTGTTGATTGATTTCCGGTGCTGGACAATGGCAGCTAGGTCTGGCATTCTTCTTGGGCTCAGGAGTTTACAATTTGCTTTTTCTAGCAAATCTGCCAAACCATCTGCTTCCAACCAGGACAGCTTAGCCTAAGAGGCTAACAGAAGATTCACAGGTGTTTGGAAGCTACAACACTCTGATTCCTCGCTCCAGTTCCTTGCCTGTCTCCCTGTGCTGCAGTCTAGGATTGGCAGACTGTTCCCCTGCCCATTTGAAACAGATATGTTCTGAAGTTCTTTCAAGGTATCTTCTTCTGGACATGTGCTGTACCCCAAATATTTGTGTTTTCTTCAACTCCAAAACCAGTTTAGAGGCTTAATCTGCTGTTGGTTTGAGAGAAGGTCAAAGGAGGTCACAGAATCTTGTGTCTGCTCTGTTCCATCTTGGTTCCACCTCCTTCCTTCCTTCCTCATTTTCAAGAAAACTGGACCCATCTGTAAAATATTCCCCATTTAGTTTGTCAATAGGAATGACCCTCAAGTCAGGTTTTTCAGACTTCTGCCTGAGAGCACATGCATTACAGGATAAAGCATTGCTATATCTGTTTGACAATGGATGGTGCAGTAATAATTTCACCTCATAGCCAAACTCAGGAATAATCAGGTGGGAAATAAAGGAATAGAAATTTTAAACTGAGTCAAAAAGATCCCACCTTGAGCAGAAGCTAAGGTTGTTCTCTTAGCTCTTACCCAGATAAGATGTCTGCCTATAACAGTTCAGGAAAGCATTCTTCTGATTAACTTGTAGCATTTTTCTTGAATGGTGGGTTCTTGACTTAATGATCAGGTAATCAAATTCAAAACTCAAAAGAATATCAGTTACAACAGTCCTAAGAGATTTTATCTCAAATTGCAAATTCTAATAATTGCAGTTTAGGGCTAAAAGTCTTATTTTTAAAAGTTTAACAGGATTTTCATATATGAGATTTTGTTTAACACATTTTATATGCTTAAACTTATCCTGGTGCAAAGGATCAATCATTAAACAAGCTTATAGATTCTTAGTAAATACAATACTTGTTTAGGAGCTATAAATTCAAAACAGGCACATTTCTCAGGGCTGATGACCTTGCTTACCCTGATGGTTTTAAGAAACATGGCAATTACAAATTAAGGGGAATTGACGGATTTCAGGGAAGGGGCTCTTGCTCATCCCAACTATTAGTGCTTTCATGGGTTGTGCTGTTTGATACCTCTCTCCATTCTGTGAAGGGGGAAAAAAGGTATTGCATACTTAATACTTGGAGGTGAACTGATAAGGCTTTCACCTCATCCCTCTTGTTCCACAAACAGTAATTAATAATTTTATATTTAATATGATGACAATAACTCCAAATAATTTAGTTAATAATTTTAGATTTTTTTCCTAATACCAAAAATACTTTTCCCTTAAATGTTTTCCTTTATTTCATATAGAAAACAAGACAATTCTTAAAATTGAGATAGAACAGATTTTAAAATTGATTTAACTTTAGTTAATGATATTTCCTAAATTCTAATTAATTGTTCCAGACAATCTGAATTTCCATTTGGTCATTTTCAATTGAGGCAAATAATTTTTCTTTTATGATCCAGGAAAGGGGTATAACATGCCAGTTTTTCCTGACAGGGTCCTCAGAAGTCTGACTCTAGATAACTTAAGGAGAGGCCTTTATTTAATTGAGGTTGCCTCCAAATAACTTTACACATGCACATAGAAATAATTTATTTCAACTTTGGCATTGTACATCTATCACATCTAAAAACCATAAAGTTATCAAATATGAAGCAATTATATCCAATAAAGCAGTTAACGTTCATATAGCATGTTTTATGCTAAGCACTTTTGTAATCATTATTTTTCTTTCCAAATCAAAAAACTGGACAGAGATAAACTAATTTGCTATAAATTACATAGCTAATACTTATCCACAACTGAAACAGAATAGCAGGCTTACCAAACGAAGAGACTGACTGACTTTTTCCACCTTACTCTGCCATGCTAGGTAGTGCTAGGGACACCTGGATTCTTCCCAGGCAGTTGCTGAACAGAACCTGATAAAGGCTGGGGTGACTGGTGCCAGAATCTCCCTTTGATTGTAGTTTCAGGTGTCAGAGCTCAGGGAATGGTAAGCATTGGACTTTATCCCCACTTCCCCAAAAGTGGATTGGGGAGGTATTTGGTCAAAGTTGTGAGAGGTTTCCATGGCTGTTGCTGCTTGCGCTATTTCTACAGGTGAGGCAGAATTTAAATTTTCTACAATTCCTTAGGATTCTCTTTTCTTAATCTGATCTGAGATGAGAGGAGTTAGCAAACAAAGGGACATAGGCTATATTGATCTTGCCAGCAATCCCCACATCTGAGATACACTCAGGATTCTGGAGAGTGGAGCAGAGAGGGTCCCTTAATACTTTCTAGGGTGCTTTCCCAAAGAAGCAGTAGGAGATTATGTATAAAACAGGGGTCAAGGAAGGATTAGCAAAAATTTGTTATTTCCCTAGTTTATTATTTTCTTTCAGAATGGGGTAAATTCCTGGAACTACCCCCAATGTTTCAGAAATTTTTCCTGAAAAATTAAAATGACTAATTGCCAAACTTCTCATTGCTCTCAAAACTTTGAGAATCTGTTAAGATGTTATTTTAATTTTAATTAACTAACTTCATTTTTGCCTTCCCCAGCTCAGCCTGAGCTGAGGTCCTCAGGAAAAAAATTAGGCTTTTTCCCTTTTTAAGGAGGGAATCAAGGATGTTAAGAAATCTTTCCCAGCATTCTAATTATAGCTAGTTGCATTTTAAATCTTTCCAAGTAAAAAAAAAAATCTAGCTCACAGAGCAAACATAATACAAACATTCTGTACAGAGTGGTAGATGCAGAAAAAAAAAATGACATGAAAGAGGACTGTCCTATCTTTGCTCAAAGCTGTAAAATTTCTTTGACAAAAGCCATCCTATACTACTTTATCTCCTCTGGTATACCAGAGAAGGTGTAAAGGTGGCAAAGATTATCTAGGAACTTTGCTGAAAACTGAGAATTTTCAAGTCTGGGCATCCCCAGTCAAGAAAAACTTGCTGAGCATGGAATTAATGGCAATCCAGACAAGCCTTCTCCCAGTTGCTTGGGGTTGTCTTAGTTATAGGAGCAAGGGATAAAAAATGGGGGGCTTACCTTGACCTTAACCGACAAGGAGGGAATCCAGCCAAGAGAGGCCAGGGTCTCCCCATACTGAGGCACTAAATGCTGAGGTTCAGAAGGGGCCCCAAAAGGTTGGGGGTTACAGACCAGTGTTGGGAGGTGTCTCAAAAGAATTTGCATGGAAACTGCATGGATGCCCATCAATTGGAGAATGGCTGAATAAATTATGGTATATGAATGTTATGGAATATTATTACTCTGTAAGAAACGACCAGCAGGATGATTTCAGAGAAGCCTGGAGAGACTTGCATGAACTGATGCTGAGTGAAATGAGCAGAACCAGGAGATCATTATGCATGGCAACAACAATATTATATGATGATCAACTCTGATGGACATGGCTCTCTGAAACAAAGAAATGTCTCAAACCAGTTCCAATTGTTCAATGAAGAAAGCCATATATATACACCCAGAGAGAGGGCTATGAAATGTGGACCACAACATAACATTTTCATGCTCTCTAATGATGTTTGCTTGCAATGTGTTTCCTTTCTCTGATTTTTTTTTCTTGTAGATAGGATTTTTCTTGCACAACAACTTGTCAAGTATTTTATCACTATTAACATGTAGTGGACTTCCTGCCATCTAGGGGAGGGGAGGGAACTGGGGGTAAAAGTTGTAACGGAAAGCTTTGTAAAGATCAATGCTGAGGAACTACCCATACATATGTTATATGAATAAAAAGCTTTAATAAAAAAAATAATTTGCAAGCTTGAACTCTTATTCAAGTCTTGGGGTAAAGATTTTTGTAATTATAATGTCAATTTAAGTAGGCTAAGTTCCAAAAGAATTTAGCAAAAGACCAGGAGCAAGAAGACAAATTTATCTAGTTCTTCATATAATTGATATGATAATTTTATGGTCTAAAGGTAGAACTGAGGAATGGTGTCAGGAATGTGGTTATCACTGACCAGCAGATCTAGAATTATCCTAAGAACAGAAGATTTTAGCATCCTTGGCATATTGTTAGAACAAAAGCACTCTAAGGTCCGGTGACCATAAAATTGTTGCTATATTTGCCCTAGTAGCTATACCATATCACTTTGACTGATTTTAAGGCATTCTGAGCTATTACTTATTTAAACCAGTTCCTTGGTAATTTATGTTAGAGATTCTTAAATATTAGAAAAAATTAAATGTTTGTTAGTAAAATGATTTACAAAAAAGGAGATTTAATTCATTATAGCAAGAGAATCTCAAAAAGAAGAGACACTGGAGATATATTTTTTGAGTTGATCAATGTTCCTTTTCCTGAGTTTTCCATCATTTTCCACAAATTAAGTGTCTGAAGAATGGCACTTTAGTTCCCTAGGAGAATCAAGTCTTAAAAATGGTTTCAATACCTTAAAAGGAAAAAAAAAACTAACTTTGATGGTGAAATGTTAGGATATTGCTTCCTTCACAAAAGTTATATAAAAAAGGCAGGGAAATTAAATTAATTTCCCTGCCTTTTAACAAGGTAACAGACTCCAAAAACTCATAATCCAGGACTTCTTGAGAATAAGGTTACAATATGTTACAGTGTTACATTTCAGTCAATTAGAATCAGTGAAATAGGTATTTTTGGAAATTATTATTTTAACTGTTTTATATTGTTTGAAAGTGAATACTGCTTAGTTGTCATTTAATCTCTCTGGGCCTCAATGCTGCAAAATGAGATTTCTAAACATATATGATTCTGTGAAGCTGTCACTAGAAATTATAGTATGCATATTTTCTTGGTAGTAAAATTATTTTATTAAGAAATTTGGAATTCAGAGTTTATCAAAATTGACAAGTGTGGCTGCTTTATTATTCTCTATTTATAGAAGGAAGAGGAAAAGCCAGGAGGTTAAATATACAACTCAAAGTCACAGAAGATGCCAGTGTCACAGTTGGCATTAGAATTCAGAAGTTCTTTCTGCTCAACCTTTGTTCAGATTCCTCCTCCTTAATTAAAAGTCATCTTTGAGTTTTCCATAGAGAATTGTAAAGGAATTTCATCATGATTGGCAGTAATTAAAAAAGACAGAAGAAAGCTATTGAAAAGATGAAAACAGCTTTATAGTTCCAAACAAGTTACAAATGTACTACTTTTGACCTTTTTAAACTATTTTAATGCACATATGTCTAATTTCTGCATTGTAAATAAAGACATTCATAAATATGTTTTTTAATATGGGAATTGAGGGGAAGAGCAAGGTTAACATTTCAACTATGAAGAGTAAGAACATAAAAGCACCATACAAAAAATACTTGGAAATGCAGAGAGTATTTTATCAGCAAAATAATCTGTTTCTTTTAAATATGTATGAAGTTTTAAGCAGACAATTTTCTATAATTTATCTCCCCACTGCATAGTATCATTACATCTTCCTGGATAAAGAGATCAGCATGAATTATGTAAATTTTTGATTGTGTTATCAAGCACTCTTGTACCTTGATAATAGCTGCTTGATGCTTTGCACTCTGGAAATAATGCCATGCAGGATTTTCACAACCAAACTTGTAATTTCTTGAAGGAATAAATACAAAAGCTTATTCATATGACAAATAATTAGCCTTCCAATTAAAAGGCATGACTATCATATGGTAAAAATCAAGACTATTCTGTTGTGCTTAGAATGTGTGGCTTTTTTAAAGAAGTTATTTGTTTGGAGCAAATTAGAATTAACCAAACTCCTTATACTGGTATAAACATTCAAAGTGTATTATTTTTACTACCAGCAGTAAACACTACTCTGCAGCCATATGATTTTTTTTTTTTTGCAGATTATGAAGTATAGTACTTGAAGTTGCATTATCTCTACTAAAATCCAACTGCATTATGGTATATGCTTGACATTGCAGTAAGTACAGTTACACAAATTGCAGAGGACAAAAACTAACCTAATGCTAAAGTAAATACTTTAAATAAAACATCCCTTATTTAGTGTCATATGGAAGTATATTCTATTGAACAACTCCACAAAATATGTAATTCTTGTTTTCTCTCTACAAAGAACTATGCTAGGTCATGAGAATACAAAAATAGATGTGACCCAAACCTAGAAGTATGCTGCTAAGTGTATGGAGGTCACACTTCTAAATTTAATTTGCATTATTAACATTTTATCTCTTCCTTTCTAAAGTCTAGACTGTCAGTAAAACAATAAATCAATTCCATGTTTGCAGCATTTGAAAATATCCTAGATGTAAATTATCAACATGAAAATTCAACAGTCAGCTCTGGAGAGCCTTCTGAACTGACTCTCACAGCACATCCTAAACCTCACATGTTTAGGTGACATGTTAAAAAATTATTATAATTTAAAGTATTATCCACTTTGTAGAGATCATGTACATAGCAGTATACATAACATGTCATATTCCTTATTATAAAGTAAAGTCCCTGAGGTCAGAGATTTCACTTTTGCTTTATAGTCCCAATACTAAGTACATATATTAAGGACTTGATAAATAAGTGGGAAACTATTGATTGATTGAATTGACAATTTGAATGACATGGAAGGTAGCTAAAAGATAATATTTAGGGGACAAAAGAGGATGAAAAATCAGAAAAAAAGGAGTGTCAAAGAAGCATAAAAAAACAACTTCTGAGTGTAATATTACTGATTTTATGTTGGTAATGTAAGAAAATATAAGAAGTTCTTTGGATTTAATTATAAAGTATGTATGTCTATATATGTATATGTGTGTATATAAACCACATTCATAAATACATACATACATGTGTATGTGTGTGCACTTGTGTGTGTATGTGTGTGTGTATCACTGGACAAAGCAAAATACTTCCAAAGAATACTTTTTTGTACTAATGCTACTGTCCTGTGTCTAAGTTAATAGCAATTAAGCTTGGGTAACCAAATTGAAAAAATAATCTAGTGAAATTTCTTTCCAGGATTTAAAGGTTAATTTCCCTTATATGAAGCTTGGGAAGCCTAGCAAAACAGTTACTACATTGTACTGCAAGCAGACAACCTAGGTTGCAGTTTTAGTTTTCATTTCATTTTATTTTATTTTTTAAAAAGAGGTGGAAAGATAAAGTCAGTGTCATGCAAAATACATTCTCTTAAAATGCCTATAATTAAAATCCACACATTCTTGATTATAGATTTTTAGCTTTGTGAGATGCCAAGAAATGAAGT
>JAJPUD010009982.1:17329-39043 GCA_023553655.1 Myrmecobius fasciatus | reverse complement strand
TCTTGATTATAGATTTTTAGCTTTGTGAGATGCCAAGAAATGAAGTTGATCTTTAAGAACTGAAAGTGAGGCCGGGGGGGGGGGGGAGGAGGGGGGGGGGAGGGAAGAAGAAAGAAGGAGAAAGAGGAAAGGAACCTGATATTATAGGGATTTGTAACTCAAAAGTCATTCAGATTATTTAGGAAAATGAGAAAGTACATAATGCTGATTTTACAAATGAGCTTGATATCAATCTAATATTTTGATTTATTTAGTTAACTGAGCTTCCTATCATCAGAATATTTTGTACTCTTAAATAGAATACCAAATATAGCACACTTTAAGAATCAAAACTAGATATGCTGGAAGACCATATGTGAGAAAAGTTTCTGTTACAGATAAAAGTTGCTACCCACACAATATTTTTAATAAAATATTTTCTAATAAAAATAACTGTCTACTATGGAAAGAACTCTTCATTTAACTGAGGAAGACAGTAGTAAATAGCATATGAATCCTTTCTTGGAGGAAGAAGTCCATTGAAACTTGAAGTTCTGGGTCCTTTCCTACCTTTTTATGGTTTGAAAGATAGCAGAGTAAACATGAGACATGTATAAGACCCTCCCCACCAAAAAACAAACAAACAAGCAAAACAACAAAACTCTCATGGTAAGATTATTTTTTCTTCTGAAAAAGTCACTCTATTCCAAGTTGTTCCCATTCTCTGACCCATGACTCCCCAATCTTACTACCTGATTTCCAAGTTAGAACAGTTAAAAAATGTTTCTTGTATTATTAAGTTCAAAGTAGTATTCCTAGAAGAATATATACAGTTTAGATAAAACAACATCAGAGACCGTGATTCCCCTCCTTACTCTTTATTCCACCTCTTCTGTTTTTAATACAAGGAGTTAGGATTTCACAGGATCAGAAAGAAAAGGAGGGAAAGAATAAGCTTCAGAAAAAAAAATCTTAATGTGGACATAACCAACAAATAAGAACTGTTGTGAGAACAAATATGCCAAATGAAGTATAAATGATATTTCTCTAACATTAAGGCATAGTTGGAGAATGTTCAAGGAATACTGACTAAAACATATGGAAGAATGGTGGCTAAAGTCATGTCTCTAATTATAATTGAGTCTTTAACTCTTCCCTACAGTTCTACTAGCAATGAACAACTGGAGCCTGGAGGAAGAAAATAAAGCTGCAACCTGATTGTGAACTCTGCTAAACCTCATCCTGATATTATTGAGTCTTCTTTATAAGGAATTCATATTGATACCTGCCTTCCTTGTGTAATGTTACAAAACTGTCCTCTGATTTTATGGATTTCTTTAAAACAATCTGCATTTCCTTACCTTAATATGGAAGCTGTTTGGCTGTTTTTTTGTTTGTTTGTTTGTTTTGTTTTGTTTTGTTTTGCTGAGGCAATTCAGGGTCACACAGCTAAGAAGTATTAAATGTCTGAGGCCACATTTGAACTCAGGTCCTCCTGACATTGGGTTTGTGCTTTATCCACTCTGCTATCTAACTGCCTTGTGGAAGATGATTTTTAAGGTTTTTGAGCTACTTCTATTAACTTTAAAATTTGCTTATTCCTTCTTTTTCATACAAACAGAAAAAAATATGAGGTAACTTCGCTACATAACTGAAGCAATCTGGGGCCTCTCTAATACTAAATCCCTTAAGATATTGAGAAGCCATGTGATAGGGTTTCAGGTTGAGGATAGAACAATGGACCTCGAGGCAAAAGACAGACTCAGAAATCTATCTCTAGCTCTGAAAATTGGTTGCTAAATTGTTTGGTAAATAAAAATCTCTGTAATTATCAGATTTGTCATCAAAGGTTTGGAGATAAGCAATACCTAAAAATAAGAGATTATTTTTATGTATCTTTCTTCTCCATGGTACCACTATTTAGACTAAGAGTTCAGAAATCAAGTAAACAGTGAAAATATTTTTTCTTAATTTATCTTAGGTTCACTTGAAAGGTTTATATGATTTTGTTACTGAGCCATTTCTTTTATTTTACTCTAGTAAGTGCCTTGACATTGCCCTTTACTGTGTTTCTTTTTAGAGTTCATTATAGTTGGTGAATTCTACATTTGACATCTACAATGTCGATCTACATTGTTGTTATTTTTGTTGTTCAATCATTTTAACTTATTTTACAGATTTGGAAACAAAACTTAAAGAGGTTCACTGACTAGTTTGAGGTTACTGTTCAATCAAATTCTTCATTCTTGGCAAATATACTGGAATGGTTTGCTGGTTTATTTTAACTAGCTCTTCTAGTTCATTTTAACAAATAAAGTAAATGAGGCAAATAAAGTAAAATAAATTACTCATGGTCATGCAGCTAGTGGATTCTGAGTCTGAATTTGAACTCATGAAAATAAGTCTTTTTGAATTCAAGACCAGTACTCTAATTACTGAGCCACCTAGCTGTCCTGCTATATTATCTATATATGTAATATATATGTATATATATATTACATATATAGATAACATAGCAATAATATTGAACAGTGCATATTTTTATTTCAGGCTATGTGATCTATTTTTAAGAATACCAAAAGACTTTGTATTTTATCTGTTTTAAGCAACGATAACTACCTCTTCTAAACTTATCAAATCACTGTAGTTTAATTACATCATTATAATATCAGTGTGTAACTAAATTTGAAGCTAATTAATTGTTAGAGGTTCTATGAGTAATATAATGTTTCTTCCCCAAAAGGGGAAAGAAAAAGAATACAATACTTTGATGAGAAAGTTAAATCACTTTAAGTACTCCCATTTTAAGAAGTTCCCCCTTCTCTCCCCCCTCCCCAACTCTTAATGCGAATGATTAGTCATTTGTGGTGAGTTAAAGATGAAATGGCTCAGGAAAAATAAAAAGGTTGATCTTTTAAAAATATATTCTTTTTTGTTTTCATAGCTATGTAATTAACTTTTAAAGTGAACAATAAATACCCATTAAAACAATAGTATTTTATTGTTAATATCTCTAACTCTAAAGAAACAATTAGCTAAATGGAATTATTATTTAAAAATCATGTCAACCTCAAAGTAACCATAATTGAGCAAAACTTGAATTGTGTCAATTACCAGTTACAAATAATTAGCATTTACCTTTAGCAATGTGTTTCTCACATTCCATTATATTGTTGTGGTTTTAGATCAAGAGAATCTAATTCTAAATAACATACGTTTGCTTACTAAGTACAGAAAATAGCCACTCCCTCAAAAATATGTATTCTAACTTGTATGGAAAGATGGTTTAATTTATCTCTATTTCTGCCTCTGTCTCTGTCTGTCTCTCTGTCTCTCTCTTCTTCCCATCTCTCTCTACATATTTTAAGTAAATGAAACTCAATTTGACTTTTAAAGAGGGCATATATTTCAAGTTGAAGTGAATTGTCAGAGAAAGCATCATTTCCTAAGCTGTAGGTCATTAAATTTTATCATAAAATAATCATGATGAAAGTGATAATACGTACAATTTATCTAGTACTTACTATGTGCCAGGCACAGGGTTAAGTGCTATTACATATCTCTTAGAGACTGAATGGCTTCAAAGTAATTATGGAGTTCTCTATAATTAACAATTAATTAACATTTATTTATTGATCATTTGGGGGATTTAATTTCTAATGTATTAATGTTGTAGCTTTTAATATTTATTAGAAAATTCTCAGAATCAGAAAGACAGATGTTTCTTTTAAAGTTTAACATATACTTTCTATACCTTTAGCAAATCATTTCATTTCCCAATGTCCCAGACAACTTTTCAAGTCAAAACTAAGTTGCAAAACAACACCGTACATTGATAGAGGGAGTTTTCTAATTGAAGGTTTTCTCATTTAAGAAATTCTGATTAAAAAGTTTGCTTAACAAATTAGAGGAACGTAGTATAGTTTACCTCTCAGATCTGTGGAGATGGAATAAATTTATGTCCAAAGAAGATCTGGAACTCTTAATCGAACACCAGATAGATAATTTTGATTATATTAAGTTAAAAAAATTCTGTACAAACAAAACTAATGCAGACAAGATTAGAAGGGAAGCATCAAATTGGGAAATCATCTTTACATTTAAGGGTTCAGATAAAGGCCTCATTTCTAAAATATATAAAGAATTGTCTCATATTTATAAGAATTCAATCCACTCTTCAATAGATAAATGGTCCAGGGATATGAACAGACAATTTACAGATGATGAAATTAAAACCATCTCTAGTCATATCAAAAGTTTCTCCAAATCACTATTGATCAGAGAAATGCAAATTAAAAGAACTCTGAGGTAACACTACACACCTGTCACATTGGCTAAAATGACATGAAAAGAAAGTGATGAATGCTGGAGGGGATGTGGGAAAGCTGGGACACTAACACATTGTTAGTGGGACTGTGAACGGATCCAACCATTCTGGAGAGCAATTTGGAGCTATGCTCAAAAAGTTATCAAACTGTGCATACCCTTTGACCCAGCAGTGTTTTTACTGGGCCTATATCCCAAAGAGATCTTAGAGGAGGGAAAGGGACACATGTGCAAGAATGTTTGTGAAAGCCCTTTTTGTAGTGGCTAGAAACTGGAAACTGAAGGGATGCACATCAATTGGAGAGTGGCTGAATAAATTATGATATATGAATGTTATGGAATATTATTGCTCTATAAGAAACAACCAGCAGGATGATTTCAGACCTGGAGAGACTTGCATGAAGTGATGCTTAGTGACATGAGCAGAACCAGGAGATCATTATACACGGCAACAACAATACTATATGATGATCAATTCTGATGGACATGTCTCTCTGCAACAATGAAACGTCTCAAACCAGTTCCAATTTTCAGTGAAGAAAACCATATACACCCAGAAAGAGGGATATGAAAGGTGGACCCCAACATAACACTTTCATGCTCTTTATTGATGTTTGCTTGCATTGTATTTCCTTTCATTGATTTTTTTTTCTTGTAGATACGATTTTTCTTGCACAACAATGATAAGTGTGGAAATATATATACATATATTCGACTTGTCAAGTATTTTAACATAATTAACATGTAGTGGGCTTCCTGCCATCTAGGGGAGGGGAGGGGACTGGGGGGTAAATTTGTAACGGAAAGCTTTGTAAAGATCAATGCTGAGGAACTACCCATACATATGTTATGCAAATAAAAAGCTTTAATAAAAAAACAGTTTGCTTAAAATGATAATGATGAATACTAGTGACATCAATAGCAATGAATGATAATAAAAATCACTTATATTTATATAATACTTAGGTTTACAAAAGCTAATTAAAACAGTTACTTCTCATCTGGTGAAAAGCAGAATGGTACTAGTTATAGAAAATCAATCTTTTTTCCCCAAAAATCTATGTGTGAATTGAATTACAAGGCAAAGTTCACTCACTATTTGACAAAAAGTTTCTGGGAAAATTGGAAAATATCATGTAGGAAATTAGACATTGACCAATATCTCACACCTGGTACCAAGATGAATCAATATAGCTTCATGAGTTAAACATATAGGATTACTTCATAAGCAAATTAGGAGACAAAGAGATCGCCTACATCTCAGATTTATGGAGAAGTGAGTAACTTATGGGCAAAAAAGAACTACGAAACATTATGTAATGCAAAATTATTTTTGGTTACATTAAAATAAAAAAAATTGCACAAATAAAACTCATTAATACAAGATTAGATGGAAAGCACAAACCTGGGAAAATATTTTTATACCCAATGTTTCTGATAAAGGCCTCATTTCTTTCTTTTTTTATTAAAGCTTTTTATTTTCAAAACATCTGCATGGATAGTTTTCAACATTCCTTTGCAAAATCTTGTGCTCCAAATGTTTTCCCTTTCTTCCTCCCTTAGACGGCAAGTAATCCAATGTATATTAAACAATGCAATTCTTCTATACATATTTCCACAAATATCATGCTGCACAAGAAAAATCAGATCAAAAGAGGAAAAATGAGAAATAAAATAAAATTCAAACAAACATCAACAAAAAGAGTGAAAATACTATGTTGTGATCCACATTCAGTTCCCATAATTTTCTCTCTGGTTGTAGGTGGCTCTCTTTATCACAAGGCCATTGGCTGGCCTTAAATGTCTCATTGTTGAATAGAGCCATGTCTATCAGAATTGATCATCAGATGATCTTGCTGTTGCCATATACAATTGGAGAATGGATTGAATTTTTAAAAAATTTGTCAGTTCTCTATATATTTTAGATAAAGGCCTCAATTCTACAATATATAGAAAACTGAGTCAAATTTATACGTCATTACCAATTGAAAAAATGGTTTAAGAATAGGAACAGACAATTTTCATATGAAGAAATTAAAGTAATTTATAATGACATGAAAAAATGTTCTAAATTAGTATTGATTAGAGAAATGAAAATTAAACAATTTTGATAAGAATTTTGATAAGAACTATTATCTTATACCTCTGAGATTGGCTAAGATTACAGTACAGGATAATTATATATTTTGAGAGGATTTGGGAAAACTTGAATGCTAATGCATTTTTGGTGGAGTTGTGAAATTATCTGACCATTCTGGAGAGCTATCTGGAACTATGCCCAAAGGGTTATAAAACTGCATTCTCTTTGATCTAGCAGTGCCATTATATTAAATCATACAGAAGGGAAAAGAATTTACATGTACAAAAATGTTTGTAGCACCTCTTTCTGTGGTAGAAAAGAATTGGAAAGTGAATAGACACCCATCAATTGAGGAATTGCTGAACAAATTGTGATATATGAAGATAGTGGAATATAATTGTCCTTTAAGAAATGATGAGCAGGCTGATTTCAGAAAAGTCTGGAAAGATTCATTTGAACTGGTGCTGAGTGAAATGAACAACTAGAAGGACATTGAACACAGTAACAGAAAAAAATATTTGATAATTAACTGTGGTGGATATGACTCTTCTAAGCAATGTGATGATTCAAGACAATTCCAAAAGACTTGGGATGAAAAATGCCATCCACATACATAGAGAGAACTATGGAGAGTGAATGTGAATTGAAGTATATAGTATTTTCCATCCTTTTAAAATTTGTTTTCTTGCTTTTCCTTTCTCATAATTTTCCCTCATTTTATCTGAATTTTTTGTACAACACAGTAAATATGGAAATATGCTTTAAAAGATTGTGCATGTTTAATCTACAAAAAAGAAGAAAAAGTTCATCCAATGGAACAAAAGCAACATTATCTTAAAAAAATAACAAAAAAATTGTGAAAGATAATGATTTTAGCAGAACCAAATCTTCAAATATACTACAAAATAGTAATTTTTTTTTTCTATCTACTAATAAATGTAACTAAATGGCACAGTGACTAGAACGTTGGATTAGCAGTCAGAAAGATTCAATTTTTAAAATTCAAATCTGGCTTCATACACTTCCTAGTTTTGTGACCCTCTGCAAACCACTGAATTTTATTTGCCTCATTTCCTCTTTTCTAAATGATAAGTTCAAATGGATTTAAGCTTATGGCAGAGAAAACATGCAAAAAATCCCATGTGTCTTTCTCTGTCTGAAGCTTGTTGATACAGAGAAACAGAAACAAAGAAATCAACGTGGAGAGATGTTTATGAATAAAGATAAAGAAAAAAAGATATAGGTATTTTTTGAAGGAAGTCAGGAAATAGATAGAGATGTCAGGAAAAAAGTTGTAGAGATAGTAAAAATTGTCTAGAGTCTAATTATGGAGATTTTGTGAGAGAAAGATCAAGGAATGGATCAATGTTTCACAGATTAGATATAAAGTGGGGGAAGGATTTAAGATAACAGGAAAGTAATAGGTAATTTATAAAGGGTTTCAATGCGTATAACTATTGTGTGTGTATTTGTGTCTGTGTGTGTCTGTCAATGTGTGTGAAAGAGAGAGAGAAAGAGAAATAGAGAATGACAGACAGACAGAGACAGAGACAGAGAGACAGAGACTGAGACAGAATGGGAGAGAGAGAGAAAGAGATAAGGAGGGAGAGAGGGAGAGATGGATTTAAATAGGGAAAGAGACTTGAGGCAGGGAAACAAACCATTAAACTATTGTAATAATTCAGGTAAGGTAAAAAAAAAACAAACTTCTGTGGCAGTATGGTAGCATTGTCAGAAAAAAGAAGTGTAAATATGAGAGATGTTACAAAAGTAAAATTAACAAGACTTTTCATCTATTGGTATGGAAATAGTGTGAATATGAGGAATTGAGAATTATTACTAGATGAATTCTCCTGTCCTTCCAAGATTGGTTAGTAGTGATGAGAAAATAAAAATAGAAAATTTGGTGGGAAAGATAATGAGTTCAGTTTAATATATATCTCTGGGGAATCCAGTTCAAAGTATATAATAGATGTTTGAGTGGTAAGATTGAAGATCAGGATAATGGTTAAATCTAAAATATTTAGATTTGAAAATCTTTGAGAGATGATACTTGAATACAAAGGGATTCATGAAATCACCAAGAAAAAATGGTTAAAAGGGAGAGGTTCTTAAAAAGAGTCATCATTTAGAACTAGAAGAAGGTTAGACAGGTAAGAGGAAAACCAGTAAAGATTCATGTTACAAAAACCTAGAGATTAGAAAATATCAAAGTAATAATACATTGACAGTTTCACAAGCAATCACCTTTTTATTATATTGTTATGGAAATTCTTGTTTGACTTTATAAATTAAAAGTAAAATAAATAAAAATTTTAAAAGATGATAATGATCATTTTATTGTATTTCATTTATTTTAATGTCTTTTCTTTTTATCTTGAAGTTTGAAAATATTGGACAAAAATATGTACCATGCACATTGCCTTATACATGTATACATTAAATTCTTTTTTTCAGCTTGGACATTCCCTCACAATATGAAAAGAAAATTCATATAGAAAGATAACTTTAGGAGATAATAGCTTGTCTGACATGTTATTTCTCATTGAGGTAAAGAACTGTATCTATTTATTTTATCCTTGCATCCCAGCATGTTGAATATTGGAAGAAATTTAACAGAAAATTATTGTTTCTGTTTCCAATCTAATTGTTAAAAAACAAATTGCTTTAAAAAGAAATGATAAATATGGTGACTTTTAGTTTTTTTTTTCCTTTTAATTCTTAACATCTTCCCTTCACTTGTTTGATACTATAATATAATGATATAACCTGTGGTAGAATGGTCTGCTACAGAGAGTTACAGAGAGTAGGGAATCCTGGGTAAGGTATAAGAGCCTTTAGTCCAGTAAAAAGAACCCTGCTGATGTGTCTGGTTTGGCTCCCCATCATCCCTGGGGGCATCTCAGCTTTCCTGAGAAGTCAGGGAGTGTGACAACCTGTGTTGTAATTAAAGCAGAGTTATACTAAAGTGGCAAGGAGACATCTGCACACAACAGCAAGTTGTTTATGTGGTACCACATACAGTATTCTATAGTTAGCACTTGAGCGGTGTGCTATAGCTATGTAAAAGTATCAGGGTATATGAAGCTGAGAGAATTTTGAATAATTGGGTTCCTGTTTTGACTATCTTCAAGAGTTCTGCCCCTTCACTCCTCACCTATAATCAGGATTTGGGGTGTTATGGAAATCCTCCAGTGAGCAGGTTCAAACAGTCTGCCTAGCTTTTGCTTGTTTAACTGTCCCACATTTGTGTAATGATTGTTTTCATAAAATCTTTTTTATTTTCAAAATGGAAAAAATTAATAATGTCCAAGATTGTTCTAAATGTTTGAAATTCTCTCCTTTCAGATATTTGCTAAGCACATTGCTCTCCCTTAAAAATCTATATATTTGTTTACAGATGTGAATATTTTTATATTTGATCTAATTTGTCTTTATATTCTTTAATGACATTCCTATTTTTGCATGTAGCACAATATGGGCTTTGATGAGGAAATTGTTTATTATTGTTTTAACAGATATTTTCAATTATCATTTTTTTATCTTTGACCTTAATAATTTTGACTTACTAGCTTTAGAAAACATAAGGATGATTCAGCTCAGTTAGATCTTCCACTGAACTTTGTTTTCTTTTTTGACTATCTCTAATAACTCTTAGTAAAAAAATATTATTTATCTTCTTTCATCTTCTTACCCTGTGTAGTTTTATCAAGCAATTAATACTTTGAAACATTATTGAGATTTCAATTACATCTCAATTCTTGGGGGAAAATGTAGATATTTATTAGTTATGGTAGATTCTATGATCTTTTGTCTTTTTAGTGTAACAAATTAGTTTTTCATCCAGTTGTATAAAAAAGGTAAATAATTGCTAAATTAAATAAATGGAAAGATAATATTTGATGGTAATCATAAGGAATAAAAAATGGAATGGTCTATGTCATAACGATCTCCCGTTAAGGACAGGTTTATATGCAATACAATACACTTGAGGGACAATCATGAACACATCATAACTGCTCTCTCTCAATAAGTGCAAAGCCAATGAGCAGATTCTATAGAGGGATTTGAAGGAAATCATTAAGACAATTTGAAGTTGTTATACAAGTTTTCTTTGGGCCAATTCTAGGGATTTAACATTTACTTCATTCAAGTAGTCATGCTCTAACAGAACCAAAACAGACATTCAACAGTCAGACAATTAGTAAATTATATTGCATAAGAATTTTTTTTTCAAATGAAGGAAAAGAGCACTGTGAATATTTCATTAGCTCTCATACTAGGAATACTATTTCTCGTTCATATATTTATGCTGTTAAACTACCTATTATAATAAAAATAAAAATAATTATTCAATATTTTAAAATTATAAGAGCTGTGTATGTATATATACCATCTGTTTCATTATGAGTAAAATAATTCAATAATATTTTCTTTCCTTTTTTGCTATTCATTTTATTTTTAAAATTTTTTTTAAAAAGTTTTTTTCCCCACACTACATATCAAAATAATTTTTAGCATTCTTTTTTTTACAGGATTTTGAGTTCCAAATTCTACTCCTTCTTTTCCTCCTTCCACCTTCCTAAAGTGGTAGGTAATTTTGATATATGTTATATATTTGCTATAATGCAAAACTTATTTCCATATTCATTACAATTGTGAAAGAAGAAATAGATTAATAGGGAAAATAAACATGGTAAAGAATAAAGTGAGTGTGGGATGAGAGTGGGGGGAGTGTGTTTCGATATACGTTGAGTACATGACTTTTTTTTGTATAGGGATAGTATTTTCCTTCATGACTCCATTGTGCTTATCTTGGATCATTGTGTTACTGAGAAGAGCTGAATCATTCATAAATGATAATGACACAATGTTGCTGAAACTCTGTACAGTGTTTTCCTTTTTCTGTTCATTTTACTTTGCATGAGATCATACAAGTTTTTCAGTTTTTTTTTCTTTTATCTGCTGTTTATCAGTTCTTATTGAAAATAATATTCCAATATTGAACCAGCTTGCATTCCTGGTATAAATTCTACTTGATCATAGTGTATTATCTTGGGAATGACTTTCAGTAAACTCATTGCTAATCTTTTATTAAAGATTTTTGCATCAATATTCATTAGAGAATTTGATCTATAATTTTCTTTCAGAGTTTTCACCCTACCTGGTTTAACTATCAGCATCATATTTGTGTCATAAAAGGAATTTGGTGGGATTCCTTCTTTCCTTATTTTTTCAAATAGTTTATGTACTATTGGAATTAATTATTCTTTAAATGTTTGGTAGAATTTATTGTACATGGCTACATCAATATTATACAATGATCAATTCTGATGAATGTGACTCTTTCAAATGAAATGACTAAGGCAAGTTCCAATGATCTTGTGATGAAGAGAGCCATCTACACTCAGAGAGAGGACTGTGGGAACTGAATGTGAATCACAACATATCATTCACACTATTTTTGTTGTTGTTCACATATTTTGTTTTCTTACTCATTTCCTTTCCTTTTTTATCTGATTTTCCTTGTGCAGCAAGAAAATTATATAAATATATTTACACACATTGGATTTCACATATATTTTAACATGTATAACATATATTGCCATATAGGATAGTGGATGGGGAGAAGTAGGGGGAAATCTGAAACACAAGCCTATGCGAGAGTCAGTGTTGAAAAATTATCCATGCATATGTTTTGATACAGTTAGGATTACTATGTATGTTCTTCTTTTCATCCAATTTTTCCTCTTATTTGTCCTCTCTCTCCTTTCGCACTTTACCTTGTAAACACCAGTGTTTTGCTTCTATCTACCACTTCATCTGTTATGCTTTGTCTTCTGTCAGCCGCTTCAGCTTTTATTTAAGCTTATCTCTTGCTACTTTTCAGGGAAGATAGATTTCTATATTCAACTGATTGTATATATTATTCCATCTTTTACCCAATCTATTGAATGTAAGGTTAATGTTATGCCCATTTCCCATCCTCCATCTTCCCCTCTATTGTAATCGGTGTTTTTTGTCTTTTTATGTGAGATAATTTGTCCCATTCTCCTTCTCTTGTCCTTTTGTATCAAATGCACTCTTCTTTCTCATCCCTCAATTATTTTTTGTGTCAATCCCTTATGTTACCTTATACTCATAGCCTCTGTCTATGCATATTCATTAATGGTACAATTTTTAAGAATTATAAGGATCATCTTCCTATTTAAGATTGTAAGTACTTCAGCTCCATTGAATACTTTATATATTCTTTTCCTTTTTTATCTTCTTTTTGTTCTTGGCTTCTTTTAAGGCTTGATATTGGAGATCAATTTGTTGTTGTTGAATTCTGGTTTTCTCCTTAAAGAACCTAAAAATCCTTCTATTTCAGTGAATGATTATTTTTCCCCTTGAAGTATTATGCTTAATTTCACTGAGTAGGTGATTCATGGTTGTAGTCCTAGCTCCTTTGCCTTTTGAAATATCATTTTCTTTGATCTTTGGTCCTTTAATGTTGCAGCTAAATGTAATCCTTATTGTAACTCCTCAATATTTTAATTGTTTCTGGACACATGCATTTTTCTTTGATATGATAGTTCAGTAATTTGGCTATAATCTGCCTTGGATTTTTTTTTTGGATCTCTTTCCTGAAGGGACCACTGGATTCTTTAAATGACAATTTACCGTTTGGTTCCAAGATAGCGGGACAGTTTTCCTTGGTAATTTCTTGAAAGATGTTCTCCAGATAGGTCCGCCTTTTGTTTACAGATTTCAGGGAATCTAATGATTATTACATGGTCTCTTCTTAATCCATTTTACAGGTCAGTTGTTTTTCCAATGAGATATTTACACTTTCTTTTTTCTCATTATTTTTCATTGGTTTGATTGATTCTTGATGTCTCACATAGTCATTAGCTTCCACTTTTTCAATTATAACATTTAAGAAGTTGTTGTGTTTTTTTTCAGTTATCCTTTGTGCTTTCTTTTCCATTTAACCAATTGTCAATTGTGTTTTTTTTTTTTTATTTTTGTAAATAAGGAGTTGTTTAATTCAATGATTTTTTGTTTTTTTTTTCTCCATTTTATCAAATCTACTTTTTGTGCAGTTTTTTTCCAACCTGTTGATTTTTTCCAATTATTTCTTGCATTGTTTTCATTTCTTTCCCCAATTTTTCTTATAGCTCCCTTACACAATTTTCAAGCTTTAAAAAAAACTCTTCCATGAGTTACTTCTGTGCTCAAAACAACTTCCCACTTATCTTGGGAATTTTGACCGCAGATATTGTATCGTCATTTTGTTCTTCTGAGTTTGAGTCTTGATCTTCTCGGTTACTATAATAACTTTCAGGGGTCAGATTTTTTTTGTTCATCTCTTTTGACCTTTTTCTTTAGAATTTAAACGCTTCTGTGAGGTTACAAGGGGCACTGTCTCAGTCTTCTTGTTTCAGCTGTTCATTTGGTACTGTTCTGATGTTAACCTTAATAAGTTTGATACTTATGGGACACCTTTGTGTCTGGTGCTACACTCAGAAGGTGTGAAGGGGATTTATTGATAGTATTGAAAGCTGTACAAGTTTGGTAGCTTATTTGATTTGAAGCCAATATTCTAGTGCTGGTGTCTGGCATATGCTGTGGTTAGTGGTGTGTTTCTTCATTTCCCAGGGGTATAATGAATCATGTGATGTTGTGGCTGTTGCATACCTTTTTTACCCAAGGCTATCATGTAAAATTTGGTCTGCTAGAGGTTGCTTCTTTAATGCAGGCTAATCTAAAGCATTTGGCAATTCTTGTACCTGGATTCTTCCTATTCCCCTAGTTATGTTGAGTCATGTCCTGGATCCTGGTGTTAGCATTTTTCTGATTTACTGAAGTGGAGCACAAGATCTGCTGGTTTGCCAAGTTGGGACTTGATGCTGAATTGCTGCTTGTCTTAGACTACATTCATCTTTTTCCCAATTAGACTGACCTTTTTTGCAGATCTTTTTTCTGAAGCTAGGGGGGCAAACCCCAAGATGGTGGAGAGGAAATATATTTCTTTTTGACCTTTTCCCATGATCCTCACACTAATTACCCAATCCAGCCTCTGAATTAGTTTTGGACTGACAGAATCCACAAATATTGGAAGTGTAACAAATTACCAGCAGAAGATAATTTCAAACATTGCCAGAAAAGGTCTGTTTTTATCGAGTAGAGAGATAGCCAGACCAACTGCAAACAGATCGAGCACAGAAGCCAGTGCAAGCAGTGCAGACCCGGAGTGGTACAGGCTCCATGCACCAGAGAATCTATAGGGAAGAATCTACCACAGTGTAGGCTACTCTGCCCTGGCTGCAAGACAGTAAATCATCAGAGAAGTTATAAAACATCCAACACAAACATAAAAGGAAAATAGTGAACCCCAAAGCACCAGAATTTCATGGGATCTGTCCACACTCACCTACCACTGGGAGTGAGTCAGCTTGGACTCAGTGTAGCCTCTGCCACTTGAAGAGAAGGCTTGAACAACCTGCCTTGTTCTAAAATAAGATCTCAACTTTAAAAACAATGAGTAAAAAAATTAAAAAGAACTCTTACCATTGGTAGTTTTTTATGGTGAAAGACAATAACATATTTCAAACCCTGAAGAGACTAAAAGCAGATTGTCTTCAGATGAAGCCCCAAAAGATGATATAAATTGGTCTCCATCACACAAGGTTCTCCCAGAAAAAATTAAAAAGCATCATAAAAGAGAGCTAGAAGAAAAAGGGAGAAAAGAAATGAAAACTTCACAAGAAGGTTTGGAAAAGGAAACACAGAAATTATCTGAATAATATTTACTACAAAATAGATTTAGTGAAATGGAAAAAGCATATCACTGATTAAAATATAGATTTGACAAAATGGAAAAAAAAGACTCTGAAAAAAAGAATTTGTGAAATGGAAAAAAAAATCCATAGAACAAAACAACTCACTTAAAAATTAAATTGGACAAATAAAAAAATAAGTTAAAAAATAAATGAAAACAATTCACTAAAAAAACAGAAATGAACAAATGGAAATGAATGACTCAATAAGACATCAAGGATCAGTCAAGCAAAACCCCCAAAATAAAAAAATTAGGAAAAAATGTAAAATATCTACTTAGGAAAATGATTGACCTAAAAAATTGATATAGGAGAGACAATCTAAGGATTATTGGAGTTTCTGAAAACTGTGATGAAAAAAAAAAGATTCTAGACACTATTTTTCAGGAAAACATAAAATAGAACTCTCTGGATGTCATAAAATTAGAAGGTAAAATAGCCATTTAAGTAATTCACCAAACACCTCCTGAAAGAGACCCCAAAATTAAAACTTCAAGGAATATTGTGGCTAAATCAAACTATTGGACCACGGAAAAAATATTACGAGCAGCCAGAAAAAAAAAAAAAAAAAAAACAATTCAAATACCAAGGAGCCACAATAAGGATTATCCAGAATCTAGCAGCTTGCACCTTAAAGGGTCAAAGAGCCTGGAATGTGATATTCTGAAAGGCAAAGGAACTTGGAATGCAGTCAAGAATAAACTACCAAACTAAACTGAACATTTTCTTTCAGGTAAGAAGATGGACATTCAATTAAACAGGTAAATTACAATTATTTCTGATGATAAGCCCAGAGCTGAACAAAAAATTTGACCTCCAAATATACAAGTCAAGAGAAGCATAAAAAGGTAAAAAGAAAAGAATTCTTGAGAAGGGTATTTCTGTTATGGGTATATAGAGAGAGTGTGTGTAAAATTTGATTTTAATGTTATAATATAAAAAAGAAACTAGAAATAAAAGGAGATTATACTGAAAAAGGGAATGTGGAGGTAAAATGAGGGAAATTGTATCTCATGAAAATGCAAAGGAAACCAATTATAATTGAGGGATTATTAGATTAGAAGGGACACAATAAACTGAGAAAACACTGTTACATCCAAAACTTGGCCTTTTTAAGCTAAGATATTCAACATATTTCATTTTGACTGTGGTCACACCCATTTAGTGATTATGGCTAGTTAGAAAATGAGTCAAAGAATGGTCACTTTTAACTAGTACAAATAAGTCTAAATAAATAAATAAATTTTGGAGGGGAAAACCTTCAGGGTTTCTGGCTAAAACATAAAATATCTGCATTCATGCTAAGTTGATCAGTACTCAAACAATGACCATTTTGAGATTGGCCTGGGACCTGTTGTTGTCCAACCTATGGGAGTCAGACTGATTGTGCTTTAAGGCATGATCCTTAAGAAACAAATCTGGCCAGTAAATTCTAAGATATCTTAGGAAGAGTCAGAGATTTCCCCATACTCCAGAAAAAAAATGGTTTTTGGAAGGTTTATAGACAAGGATATGCTACTCTATGTTGACAGAGAGAGTGAAGGGAAGGACGAAAGGGGAAAGAGTTCATCTCTTCAACTTTTCCTTGAAAGGCTGAGGATCTCTTGAATTTCAGTATCTTATATGTGTATGTGTAGATACTTATGTAGATATGTAGATGTGTTTGTGTGTATATATATATATATATATATATATGTATACACAGAGAACATAATTATATTTATGCTTTATATACTAATTATGTGACAATAAGAAAGTCACCTAAACTTTTTGAGTGTATGTGTGTACATACTTGAGTATATGCATACACAAACACACACAAACACATATATAGACACATACATATATACCTGAATGCATGTGTATATATACAATGTATATATTTAATTATATAATGCTTTAGTGTTTTTTCTAGAAAGATATTTAGTGATATGTATATATGTACATTTTTATGTATATGTATATATATAGATATTTATATTAATAAATTATAAGTGTATATATATATATATATGTATATACACATGCACTCACTCTTGAAAATGACAAAAAAGTGATATAGTAATTCATACTTTCCATTTCAATACTTAAACAAGTTGATATTTAAAACATTAAAACATGGAAAATTTCTGGTTCTGTTTAACAGACATTTCACTTTGATTTCAGCTCTGCCTTAACATTTCATGCCCTATCTTTTGGCAAGTCAAAGCATAGCTTAAATTCATTCTCCTTTTAATGATGTTCATTTCTTTCAAGAAGCTTTAAATAACAGCTCTAAGAAGATGCTCATACTATATATTTATCTCTTGACAAATGAGTATTTAAATTCTGTTTTTAATTTAAAATTTTAATGAGAAATCATGATTTCTCTCCCTCCCACCTTTCCCCTCTTTGAGAAAGAAATTAAAATGAAAGAAAACTAAAAACTATTACAACAGTCAATCACAACAAAATTTTGTTTCAGTGTGTATATATCTAAGTCAACATAGATACACATGATGCATCTGTATGTATGTATGTATATGTGTGTGTATGTACTGAAACTATTAGTTGGTACCTTACCTATTATATAATTAGCTTTCTTAAATCATATTTGTTAGCGTTCCTAAATGTTTTAGTAATTTTAATAATATTTTTGTCATTGCATAAGTTGCTCCATTACCTCTTTTTCTTTCACTCTGCATCTCTGAAACCATTGATTTGATAGTTTATTACAGCATTATATCATTCTATCATATTTATATTCTAGGATACTAAAAAATTAACAGGGTTTTAGGTAAGAATATGATGCCCTTTGTTGCCATTCCTCAATTGATGGGCAATTCAAAGATTGACTATTGCAAGAAAATATATAATTATATTTTCTTCTTGCAGTAGTAAAAGCACAGACATTTATATATGTATGTATGTATATCCTTGAGTTTATTTTGCTTGAGATTAATTTTGCTTTTAATTTAACCGTCAGTTTCAAGTGTCTATTTCTCCCTTCTTTTCACTTTTTATTTTCCTTCTAAGTGAAATGTATTTTCGTACCCAAATTTCAGTATCCATGTGTGTTGTTCTTTCCTTTTCACCAATTTATTTGAGAATACAGTTCAACTGTCAGTAGCAATTCCTCTTCTTCCTTTGTTTGCATAGACTTCCATTTATGTACTCTAATTATGTAAGATAATTTCTCTTTATATTTTTCTCCTTTTCTTTCCCTTGTATTTTCCTCTTCCCCTCCTTTTCCATATTCATTTTTAAAATTCTTCAAGGTATTCCAGAAGCATTCTTAGGGATTCTATCTAATCAGATTGCCTGACGATGATAGAGCTCAAAAGGGGTATGTATCATATTCACATATTAGAATATAAGTACTTTATCCTTATTTAGTAGCTTATTATTCATGTTTACCTTTTTATGATTCTCTTGACTCTATGTTTGTGCTTTAAAATTCTTACACTGCTCTGATCCTTTCATCACTAATGATGAAAATCCTCTATTTTGTGAAATATCAATTTTTTCCCTTGTAAAATTATACTGTTTTGGTGAGCAGTTTATCCTTAATTGTAAGCTTAAATATTTTGCCTTCTTTAATATTATATCCCAGGATTACATTACTTTATAATTATAACCTCATTATTGTTCCTTGATATTTCAATTCTAGTGCTTGCAGTATTTTTTTTGCCAGAAAATTCTGGATTTTCACCATAATATTCCTGAAAGTTTTCACTTTGAAGTTTCTTTCAGGAGGTAGCAAGTAGATTTGTTTTATTTTCATGTATCCCTTTGGGTAAAGGTTTATATCACTTGTGCCAAACTGTTAATTTCCTTTCCAAATATTTCTTCCATAAAACAATTATTTTCTTATTGATTTAATTATTTTGAACTTGAATAGAAGGAAAAGAAAGAAAAGGATATTGTTCTTTGCAAAGCAGAATACAAGTTAAAATGTAAAGCAATAAATTTTCATTTCAAGAAAGTTTATGCAATAAATATTAGATTGTATTCAGACCTGAATAGACCAACCTTATTTCCTTGTAGGTTTTCTTTTGTTCTGTACTGCACACTTTTTGCTTTTTTCCTTCCCCCCCATTCCTTCCCCTCCCAATAGAAAGCTAAAATTAAGTGTGAATTCACATGCCTACATATAATATATGTATCCATTTATCCACACAAATATATAATATATATATATACAGATGCATGGAGACATACATACACATGCATACATATTATATATATATACACATATATATATATCCTCATAAACATATATACATTCATCTGCATTGATATAAAACTATAGTATATTTGTCCTTTTTTTCTTTAAAGGGGGATAATCTTCTTAAGTCCATGTCTTTCCATATTTTTCAATTCTTCATTTACTACTTCAAACTTGTACTATATGGTTATTTTAAATAGTCTAAAACAATATACATTAATATGGCTGATTTATAGGATGTTTTCCCTATTTTTCTTTTTCAGTTATGTGTTTAACAATTTTGATTAAATATATGTTAGCTTTAACTTTGAGACACCTGCTTTTCATAATAATTGTTTATACATAGAAATATACATATATGAAATGTATATATATATATATATAAATGCATACACACATACATATATTTATTATATATGTATTATATATACATATAGAATTACAAAATAATTTATAACTCTACTCTTGGCTTTCATTTTATATTTGTATATCTTTTTTTTTTCTATCACTCCTGATTTTTCTATTTTCTATCAACCTTCTACTTTGCCCTACTAATGTTTCATATACCTACCCATTACCAAGGATCTCTCCATTATATTCTTTAACCAATTAAATCCTCCAAGGATTTTTCATTTATCCTTTCCTTCTACCCTCTCCCTCTTTAGCACATTCCAATTAATTTTCATAAGTTATTCCAATACTGTTAATTTATATACCCTCCTATATGTCCCCCTTATCCTATTCCTTTACTCTCTTATTTCTTCATAATTTTAGAAGAGTTTTATTCTCTTTTAAATGTATATGTTGTTCTCTATTTAACCCCAATTTGCTGTAAGTAGGGTTTTTTTTAAACATTCCTTCTTTATCTTCTATTCACACCCTATCCCCAAATGCTATATTATTGCTTTTTGAATTTAGAAGACTACACACACACACACACACACACACACACACACACATACACACAGACACACACACACACACACACAACACACTCTCCAAGAAAAAAAATTAAAAAGATAAAATAGTGTGTTTTGTTTCCTCTTTAACCCATTCCTCATGACAGTAAGATTCTAGAACTAAATACCCTAATCCTCCACCTAATTCCTGTATGTCAGTTTTTTCTCTCACATTTCATCTGTATAAGACAATAACTCTTTTTTTTTTACCTTTTTCATTATGGTTTGGTCATTTAGAATCATATCCTACTCAAAACTACCCCGATTTCCTTTCAAACTACCAAGCTAGTAATGGCAATCTTAGACACTGGTTCATATTTCCAGGGATAAATCATAAAAATATTTGTCTTTGCTGAGTCCATTGTAATTAATCTTTAATATTTAAATTATATTTCTCTTGCATTTCATATGTCAAATTTTCTATTAAAGTTGAGTATTTTTGCAACGAACTCTTGAAAGCCTGAAAATTCATTGAATATACAAATTTTATTTATTTAATTTTGTTTAAGACTATGTTTAACTTTTTATTTTATTTTTATTTTCAATAATATTTTTTTCCAAATACATTTAAAGATAATTTTCAAAATTCATTTTTATAAGAAATTTTGCTACAAATCTTTCTTTCTTCCTCCCTTACTTCTGACCTCCCCAGAGCATTCTATGATCTGATATAGGTTATACATGTCCAATATGGTACAAGAAAAATCAGACCAGAGCAACTAGTTGGTGTAGTGGATAGAACACCAGTCCTGAAGTCAGGAGGACCTACGGTCAAATCTGGCCTCAGACACTTAACATTTTCTGGCTATATGACCTGAGCAAGTCACTTAACCCAACTGCATCAGGAAAAAAAAATCAACCCAAAGGGAAAAATCAACACAAAAATAAAAAAAAATAAAATAAAATAAAATACACAAACAAATAAAAGGTGAAAATATTATGCTTCCATCTACATTCAGTTTCCACAGGTCTCTCTTTAGATGAGATTATACTTTTGCATTTCAGGTCTATTAGAATTTCTTGAATCATCATATTGTTGAAAACAGCCAAGTCCACCATAGCTACTTATTATATAATCTGGTTGTTATTGTGTAGTGTTTTCTTGGTTCTGGTAACTTCTGTGAGCATAAGTTCATTTAAATTTTTCCAGTCTTTTGAAAAATTAGTTTGCTCATCTTTTCCTATACAACAATAATATTCCATTACATTTATATACTGTAATTTATTCAGCCATTCCCCAACATATTGACATCCACTTAATTTCCAGTTCCTTGACACTACCAAAAAATTCATGCTTAACTTTGTTAGGTATATTTTTCAGTCACAATCTCAGTGCTT
>JAJPUD010009982.1:0-17229 GCA_023553655.1 Myrmecobius fasciatus | reverse complement strand
CTGAGACCAGATTTGAACTCAGGTCTTCCTGACTTCAGGGCTGGTGCCCTAACCACTGTGCCACCTAGCTGCCCCTTTCCACCTAGCTGCCCAGTGATTTTGTTCATTGATAATATTGCAAGATCTGTGGACTTCTAAAGTAGCCACTGCTAGGTGTTGTATGAATTTGAATTGTGGCTCTGCTTTGTTTGAATTGTTTTTGTTGTTGTTGCTATTTTGCTTGTTGTTGTGGCTGGTAATATTTTCTTCTTGATCTAGGGGTCTCAGAATTTGGCTATGATGTTTCTTTAGGCTTCCCTAGGATTGCTTTCAGGGGATAATCAGTTGATTTTTCTATTTCTACTTTTCTGTCTTGTTCTTCAGGAATAATTTTATTTAATTATTTCTTCTATTATTGTATCAAGATTTTTTTTCTCTTTTGGGTCATAGGTTTCAGGTAATTTATTATTTTCTTTTTTTGAACTGTTCTGAAGATCACTTTTTTATGAATTTTCTAATTTTTTTCTATTTTGTTTTATTATTTGTTTGCATCTTATAACTTCACTGGCTTTCCTTTGCTTAGATGTAATTTTCAAGAAATCATTTTCTTCCTTAATATTCTGAATCTTGTTTTCTAATTGATTCACATTCTTTTCATAATCATCATTCTCTCTCTTGATTTTTAAAATTATTTTTGAGTTCTTGTGTGAATTCTTTTTGAGCAGGTAACCATTTGACAATATTCTCTGGGGTTGAGACTGTATTTTTTCTTCAGTGTCCTCCTCTGAAGATGAATTCCAGTGGTATCTATTCTGATAGTATTGTAAAAAAGGTTAAGTTTTATTTGCTTTCCTCTGTGTGTGTGTGTGTCTGTCTGTCTCTCTTTTCTCTCTCTCCCCTCTGTCTCTCTATTTTAATCTATAGCTACTTGTCAGTGTGATCAATTCTACTCCTGGAGTGTGGCATACAGTACCTCCTTACCACATTGTTTCTGCATTCACTCATGTGCCAGTTCCTACTTGACCAGGACCTTATCTCAGCAGCACAGCTGGGCATGGAGTCCTTTATAGCCAAGGTTCCCTCCATTTAGACCAACTCATATGGTCTATTCCTTACCCTGTCCTGGAAATGAAAATTCCTATAGCTGGACCAATGCTACTTCCCAACCCAGCTGTTTCTGGGGGATTAGCCTGGTATTTACACTTCATACAGGACAAACCTCAGTCCTGGTTTCATGCATTTTATTTTCATAAAACCAACAGTTAATCTTATTTTTTCAAGTTTTCTTTCATTTTATTAATCTCTCCTTGGATAAAATTATGAATTGTTCCTGAGATGTGTTGTTTGGCTAATTCATTCTTTAGAATTAAATTATTTAATTCCTAATAGGGTTTCATTCTATCTTTCTCTGGTCCTTTATTGAATATGATTTTTATTGCATGTGATCTGGAAAGGAAGCATTTTTATTTTCTGCCTTTCTGCATTTTAATGTGAAGGTTTTATGCCATAATACATAATAATAGGCTTTCTAGTATCCTCTTAACCTCCCTAGTTTCTTTCTAGTTTATTTTGTGTTCTGATTTGTCTGATTCTGGGAGGGGAAGTTTAAAGTCCACAACTAATAAAGTTCTATTGTTTATCGTTTCATGTAATTAACTATATGAAAATCTTCTCTATGATTTTGTTTTTGGGAGATTTTTTAAAGATGATTTTTTTTCTTGAAAATATTTTTATTTTCAAAACATATGCAAGAATAATTTGATAATTTTCAAAAAATATGCAAGAATGAAGTGAGTTTTGCTCACTTCACTTAGTATAAGTTAATGTAAGTCTATCCAGATCTCTCTGACATCATCCTGTTGATCCTTTCTGATAGAGCAATAACATTCCATAACATTCATATACCATAACTTATTCAACCATTCTCCAACTGGTGGGCATCCATTTAGTTTCCATTTTCTTGCCACTACAAAAATAGTTGCTAGAAACATTTTTTTCCCATATTTTTCCCTTCTTTAAGATCTCTGTGGGATATAAGCCCAGTAAAAACACTGCTGGATCAAAAGGTATAAATAGTTTGATAACTTTTTGAGCATAGTTCCAAATTGCTCTCCAGAATGGTTGGATCTGTTCACAATTCCATCAACAATGTATGTATTCCAATTTTCCCACATCCCCTCCTATGTTACTCATTATCTTTTCCTGTCATGTTAGCCAATCTGTGAAGCATGTAGTGATATCTCAAAGTTTTCTTAATTTGTATTTCTCTGATCAATAGTGATTTAGAGTACCTTTTCATATGACTAGAAATGGTTTCAATTTCTTCATCTGAAAATTTTCTGTTCATATCTCTTACTACCAAAGCTTACATTTCTAATACAATATTTAATAGTAATAATGGGCAACCTTGTTTCACCTTTAATCTTATTGGGAATGGTTCTAGTTTGTCTCTGATACATATGATGCTTGGTGAAAGTTTTAAATAGATGCTAATGATCATTTTAAGGAAAAATCCATATATTCCTATACACGCTAGTGTTTTAATAGGAATGGGTGGCCAATTATAATTTATCTTTTTATAAACCTTTTTATTTTCAAAACACATGCATGGAAAATTTGACAACATTGACCCATGCATAGCCTTGTGTTTCAGATTTTCTCCTCTTCCCCCACCCCCTCCTCTATATGGCAAACAATTCAATATACATTAAACATGTTTAAATATAAGTTAAGCCTAATATGTACAAACATATCTATGCAACTCTTTTGCTGCACAAGAGAAATCAGATTTTAAAAAAAGAAAGTAAATGAGTAAGAAAACAAAAATGTCAGCAAACAACAAAAAGAGTGAACCACATTCAATTCCAACAGTCCTCACCCCTGGGTGGAGATGGCTGTCTTCATCACAAGATCATTGGAATTGCCATCAATCATCTCATTATTGGAAAGAGTCATCAGAATTGATCATCATATAATACTGATGATGTGTACAATGATCTCTGGGTTCTCTTCATTTCACTTAGCATCATTTCTTGTTAGTCTTTCCAAGCCTCTCTAAAATCATCCTCCTGATCATTTCTTATAGAACAAAAATATTCCATAACATTCATATCTCTTTTGTAGGGCATTATATGCTACTTCCATTCCTTCTTTAAATGATCTCAATTCATTTCCCCATTTTTCTTCTAACTCTCTTTAAAGATCCTTTATGCAATCTTCAAAAAAAAAAAAACCTTGTGAGATGGGGAACAGCTCATGTCTCCCTTTGGGGCTTTTACTGGAGTGGCTTTACCTTTAGGAACCTCAGAATTTGAGGTCTATTCTTCTCTCTCTCCATAAAAGCTGTCTATGATGAGAGTTCTTTGTTGTTGTTGTTGTTGTTGTTTTGTTTTTTATTCATTTTTTTAAGGCTTAAGGTCTGTCCAATGCAAAGAGTGACAGCTGCTTTAATTTGCCCTGGGGAAGTTCTGCTGATTGATAATGGTGGCTAGGTCTGGTGATCTTTTGGGGTCAGTGGTCTACAATTTGCCTTTTACAAAAGGTAAATTTGCCAAACCACCTGCTTGCAACCAGGATAGAGGAGCCTAAGAGGCTCACAGAAGACTCCCAGGTGCATGGAAGTGATAACACTCTGATTCCTTACCCAAGTTCCTTGTCCCTTGTCTCTGTGCTACAATCTGGGCTGGGCAGACTGCCCCCCGCCCCGGTCCATTTGAAACAAACATGTTCTGAAGTTCTTTCAATGTATCTTCTTCTGGGAATGTGTTGTACTCCAAATATTTGTGGATTCTTTGTCTCTAAAACCAGTTTAGAGGCTTACTCTAACTGTTGATCTGAAAGAAGGTCAGAGGATGACACAGAGAGTTGTGTCTTTTCTCTGCCATCTTGGCCCTGCCCCCCCAACTGCTTAAAACTCAAAGGACTTGGTGCTGCCCTAAATCCACCAGAGGAGACTGTTCTAGAATCAATAAAGTCTGATGCAGCCTACATACTCCATTGTCAGCCCACCTCAATAGGGATTAAAAGTGAGTGAAGCCATGAATTGTAAAAATGTTGTCAAGATGTAGTATATAAAAGGGGAAGCAAAGGGCTACATTTTCTAATCTAGAAAATGACACTATCTAATGAAATAAAGAAACTGAAGGAGGATTTAACAGTAAATTAAAAATAGAGAGCTTAATTGAAATTTGGCAATAGGAAGATGCACACACCTGCTGGTCACCTTCCTTGACAAAGTACCAGTAATAGCTAATAATTTTACAACCCAAAAAGGAGAAAAGTCATAACATGATATGTGTACTGGAAAATGCACTTGGAATATAAAAATATACCTTAAACAAAGCATTTAGTTAAACTTAAATGATTTCAGCTAACCCTGATCATTTTGAGAAAATCTTAGTCCTACTTAATTATCCATCACATATTCCAAAACATTCAATCATCCAAGTATAGGTGATAAAACAGAGAATTATAGTCACAAAGGAAATCTGAAAGATTTAAGTTCAAAGCCACGAAAAGCAAAAATCTAACCTTATATCTTTTGCATAATGATTTAGCCAGTCAATTTAGACAAAAAGAATTTAAGCCTATCAACCCAAAATTTAAATGAGCTATTGTAGAACAGTATATCAGAATGCACTTGTCTATGTTGCAAAATAGTGAGATGATTCTACAAGAGGGGTGAAAAGCCTATGGAACTTTAAATTTTAATTAAGTACCACCAAACACAATTTAAATGTAAAAGCTACTCAAAAGGGGGACAACTCTTTTGATGTGTAAACCACCTTCCTTAGAAGATATAGAAAGACATGAAAATATAGTGGGCCTAAAAGCAGCTACCAATTAAGAAAGTGTTAAAGCTCAAATTTACTTAACATTTAATACCAATAATCAATCAAAATCCCTACATTCAACACTGGACAATTTTATAAACATACAGTAGATATAATGCTAATATTAGTAACATGAACTTACTTCTCCTTTTATAAGCTTACATCAGCACAGAAACATTGCTAATAATTAACAAACAGTCATAACCACACACTAGGGAACTATTATACCCATTGTTAACCCAACATAGGTATGTATCAAGGAATGATTAAAAAATATATAAGGAATTCAGCAAACAAAAGGCCCTTTTCTTTACCAAAAACATCACCTCTAGTATTCTCCAGTATTAGATGCAGTGCTTGCCCAATGAATTATAACTTCAAAGGCAGCAATATACTGACCGTGCAAAGGTAGCATAATTACTTGTCCCTTAAATAGACATCAGTATGAATGGAATAACAAGAGTTTAACTGTCTCTTATTCTCCATCAGTGAAATTGACCTTCCCACACAGAGGCGGGAATACAAGAGGAGAAGACCCTGTGGAGCGTGACATATAACTCAATCTATACCTATTCTTACCCTAAAGGAACAAACCATTAACCCACTCAGTTAAAATCTTCGGTTGGGGTAACCTTGAAGAATAAAACAACCCACTATGACATAACCAGATTCACCTAGCTAAGTGTATAATACCAGTAATTGACCCATCTTTTGATCAATAAAACAAGTTACCCCAGGGATAACAGCACAATCCATTTAAGAGCCCATATCAAAAATTAGGGTTAACAATCTTGATGTTAGATCAGGAAATCCAAATGGTGCAATCTCTATTAATGGTTCATTTGTTCAATTATTAAACTTCTACGTGATTTGAGTTTATATCAGAGAAATCCAGGTCAGTTTCTATCTGTAAATTTATTTCTCTCACTATGAAAGGACAAGAGAAATAGGTCCTTTATTTTCAGAGGTTCAAACCCTCTTCTTAACAAATGTTTATCCTCAGCCTATTACTATATAATATCGCCATCCTTTTAGCAGTAGTCTTCTTGACATTAATTGAACAAAAAGTGCTTGCTATATACAATTCAAAAAGGACCAAACTTAAGTTCATATGACCTCCTACAATCAATCATAGATGCAGTAAAATTATTCACCAAAGAACTCTTTTGCCTCCTCCATTTCAATATTTATCCTTGGCCCCATTTTAGCCTTTACCATTGCTCTACCAATTTGAATCCCCCTACCCATTCCTAATATACTCCTAGGCCTAAACCTAGGATTACTTTTCATTTTAGCCTTATCTGGGCTAACTGTGTACTCCATCCTATCATCAAGAGGAACATCTAACTCAAAATATGCCCTAATTGGGGCCCTACAAGCCATTGCACAGACTCCTCTCATATGAAGCAACACTAGCAATCATTCTACTCTCTTATTAATGGGATCCTTCACATTAAAAACACTAATAACCCTAGTAACCCAAGAAAACTGATGACTCATTATAACATGACCCCTAGCCATAATATGATTTAACTGAACCCTAGCAGAAACTAAGCAAGAACCCTTTGATTTAACTGAAGGAGAGTCTGAACTCATCTCAGGTTTCACAGTTAAATATGCAGCAGACCCATTTGCCATATTCTTCCTAGTGGAATATGCAAATATCATCTCCATAAATGCCATAACAACTATTTTATTCCTAGGGTCTTTCTTAAATTCGAACTAAACCCACATTAGTACCCTTACCTTTATGATAAAAACCCTAATAACTACCATAGCATTTCTATGAATTAGAGTCTCATATCCATGTTTTCTTTACAACCAATTAATATATTTGCTATGAAAACGTTTCTTACCATTAATGTTAACACTTTGTCTATGATTTATCTCCATTTCAATCGCCATATCATATGTCCCACCTCAAATCTAGAAATATGTATGACAAAAGAATTATCTTGAGAAGATAAAAATAGGGGTGCAAGCTCCCTTATTTCTATGCCAATAGGACTAGAAAAGCAAAAAAAAAATACGACCTCACACTTTTATAATACCTACCACACTAATACCCACAATTACAATAATCTCCTCCCTACTACTTCCATTAATTGCCCCCTCTCTCCCCCATTCATCACACTTACATAACTAAGAACTACAAGACTATCTTGCATCACTGGATAGGAAATCAAATACTTTAATTAAGTTAAGTCCTCATTCACACTCCCAAGTACTTAATCCACTTCTTTGAATTTGCAATTCAACATCAAAATACTTCAAAGTCTACATAAAGGTTTAGGTTCAAATAGACCAAAGGCCTTCAAAGCCTTAAGCAGGTGTTAAATCACCTAGCCTTTGAACACATCAGGGCCTCTCCACCTTCTTTTATTTCTAAATTGGAGTGTATTTATCTTTTATTCTTAGTTAAAAAGCCAAGAGCCTAAATAATTTTCTTCAATTTATTGGTAAAAAGAAATATCCAGTCTTTGTATTTGAATTTACATTCCAATGCTTTGACTCAGCATTGGATACTTTACCTATGACAACATTTTACCTATTTTCATTAATCATTGACTGCTTTCTACAAACCATAAAGATATTACTACCCTGTACCTATTATTCAGTGCTTGGGCAGGCTAGTCAGAACAACACTAAATCTGTTAATCTGAGTAGAACTAGGTCAACCTGGTGCTTTAATTGGCACTGATGAGATTTACAATGTCATCATGACTACCCATGCATTTGTAATAATCTTCTTTATAATAATACCCATTTTTATTGGAGGTTTTGGTAACTGATTAGTTCCACTCATAATTGTAAACATAGCTTTCCCCTGAATAAATAACATAAATTTCTGACACCTATCACCATCTTTCCTACTATTACTTGCATCTTCAACAGTGGAATTGGGTGCTGGAACAGGATATACTGTATACCCTCCTACAGCAGGTAATCTTGTCACCATGAAGCCTAAGTAGATCTGGCAATCTTTTTTCTTCATCTTGTCGGGATTTCCTCTATTTTAGTAGCTATTAATTTCATCACTATGATCATTAATATAAAACCTCCCACAATATCCCAATATCAAACCCCATTGTTCGTATAATCTGTTATAATTACAGCAGTCTTACTGCTTCTATCCTTATCAGTTCTGGCAGCTGGCATTACAATACTCCTAACAGACAGCAACCTAAACACAACATTCTTTGATGCTGCTGGAGGAGGAGACCTTATCTTATACCTGTTAATATAAATATATTTTGATATACTTATCAAAATATTGTATATAAGCATAAGTATATTTTGATTCTTTGGTGACCCAGAAATCTATATTCTAATTCTACCAGGTTCTGGAATTATGTCCCACATTATTACTTATTACCCAGGGGAAAAAGGATCCTTTGGCTTTATAGGAACATTATGAGCAATAATATCTATCGGCTTCCTAAGCTTTATTGTATGAGCCCACCACATATTTACTGTGGGTATAGATGGAGATAACATGAGTTTACTTCACATCAACCACAATAATTATTGGCATTCCTATTGGTGTAAAAGTTTTTAGCTGGTTGGCCATACTGCACAGAGGAAATATTAAATGATCTTTTGCTTTCTATGAGCCCTAGACTTCATCATCCTCTCCACAATTGGAGAACTTACAGGAATTATACTAGGTAAGTCATCCTTAGATATGTGATACAATGTAGTTGGACACTTTTACTATGTATTATTTATGGATGCTGTATTTGCAATCAGAGGGAGCTTTTTCCACAGGCTATCCACTTAATGACTTGTTAGCAAAAATCCACTTTTCTATCATATTCGCAGGAGTTAACATAACCTTCTTTCCTCAGCATTGTATACAATTGTTTATATAAAGTTGCATTCTCTGCATTGGAATTTATAAAATCAAAGTACTGATAAACTCTAAAAAAAATTAAAGGTGTTCTGTGACCTGCAGTATCAAATATTTTACTAATATTTAATTCTTCATGTAAAAATAAGCTGGGGCAGCTAGGTGGCCATGGATAGAGCACCACCCCTGAAATCAGGAGGACTTGAGCTCAAATCTGGCCTCAGACACTTAACACTTCTTAGCTGTGTGACCCTGGGAAAGTCACTTAACCCCAGTTGCCTCAGCAAAAAACAAACAAATAAATAAATAAATAATCCGATCCATCTCATCAATATGCAAATTTGTTTTCATCTTTAATATATGGCAAAATTATATGCATAACAAACAATTGTTTTAAAATAAATTTCTTCATAATATATTACTACTAAATATTTGATTTATACACCTATTTTATGTATTTATATACTTAACATTATATAAAATTTTATTTGGTATAAAAATAATTTTTAGTGGAAAGCAATTTAAAAAGTACAGCTCTATATTATTATTTTATATTATTTTTGCCTAAGCTTTTGGTTTTATTGGTATAGGAAATTTCCAGTGAAGAAAGTCTTTTTATCAATGATGATCATCAACTCTTCTGTAATTGATAATCTTAGAGAGCTCTCTGAGCCGAGAATTTATATCACATGCCAAAAACATATAGTTATTATATGTGAGGGTTGAATTTGCACACAGATTTCCTGATTCTAAGGTCAACTCTATTTGCTTTACCAAACTGCCTCTCACTTGTCAGGTTTAAACCAACAAATAAGTAGTCCAGTAACCCTAACTAACATCAACTACTTTCTTAACCTCTTCTTTCATTGCCATTTACTTGACTTTCTCATCTCCTAACCCTTGTAGATTCAAATCATTATTAACTATAAAACAACTAGCATCTTGGTCCAGCTTGTTCCACTTACAAAAATACTTCATATCCATTATTTACTAACAAATGTTAAATGGCATTTGTTCTTACTTTTGCTTTACAGCATCTTCTTCAATTTTCTCATTTAATTGCACAGGTTGGAGTTCACTTCTGCCTCCCTCAGTTAATTTTGATTCTTTGTTTCTTCTCCACTCCCCTATCCCATTCCTTCCATAATCTCTATTATTTTCCTGCCAAAGAATACTCTGCTTCTGTTAAAAATCTTGGAAGAAGAAATAAATTCTACAAGTCCATATTCAATAATTATTTTATTGTGACAAAAATTAAATCTTTATGCATTCCATGAAAGCCACCACAAATTCTCCCTACTTGTGAAACATACACAAGTATTTGGGTGGAGAATATTATTAATATTAGCAACTTTCTATAGCAGTGCATAACAATAGATATATTTCAGAATACACATATATATTTAATTAAGTTATAAAAAGAAAAATGTATTTTTATTGAAAGATATTTATATGTTAAAAGGGCTGGATTGTATTATTTTACAGAGGAAGGACACTCACACACACATACATGTATGCATGCATGTATACTTACATGCAAACTCCCTTGGCAAGGAATGCTTGCTAAAGCTAACACTGTCAGATTTATGTAAAATTATCTAATATGCAGATTCTTCATTCAGTTTTTATTTTTTCAGCATAAGAGGAGCCAACAACTATCACTTTGCAAATTCTTAAAAAAATATGCATATAGTAAAAATCCATTGTTTCAAATTAGAGGAACATAGTATAGTTTACCTCTCAGACCTGTGGAGATGGAATAAATTTATGTCCAAAGAAGAATTGGAACTCTTAATTGAACACCAGATAGGTAATTTAGACTATATTAAGTTAAAAAGTTTTTGTACAAACAAAACTAATGCAGACAAAATTAGGAGGGAAGCAATAAGTTGGGAAATCATCTTAACATTTGAGGGTTCTGATAAAGGCCTCATTTCTAAAATATATAGAGAATTGTCTCATATTTATAAAAATTCAAGCCATTCTCCAGTCGATAAATGGTCAAAAGATATGAAAAGACAATTTTCACATGATGAAATTAAAACTGTTTTTAGTGATATGAAAAGGTGCTCCAAATCACTATTGATCAGAGAAATGCAAATTAAGACAACTTTGAGATGCCACTACACACCTGTCAGATTGGCTAAGACGACAGGAAAAAAATAATGATGAATGTTGGAGGGGATGTGGGAAAACTGGGACACTGTTACATTGTTGGTGGAACTGTGAATGGATCTAACCATTCTGGAGAGCAATTTGGAGCTATGCTCAATAAGTGATCCAACTGTGCATACCCTTTAACCCAGCAGTGTTTCTATTGGGCTTATATCCCAAAGAGATCTTAGAGGAGGGAAAGGGACTCCATTGTGCAAGAATGTTTATGGCAGCCCTTTTTGTAGTGGCTAGAAACTGGAACCTAATGGAAGCCCAACAATTGGAGAATGGCTGAACAAATTATGGTATATGAATGTTAAGGAATATTATTGTTCTATAAGAAACGACCAGCAGGATGATTTCAGAGAGGCCTGGAGGGACTTACATGAACTGATGCTGAGTGAAGTGAGCAGAACCAGGAGATCATTATACACATCAACAGCAAGACTATATGATGATCAATTCTGATGGACATAGCTCTCTTCAACAATGAAATGTTTCAAACCAGTTCTAATTGTTCAGTGAAGAAAGCTATATACACCCAGAGAGAGGTATATGAAATGTGGACCACAACATAATATTTTTATGGTTGCTATTGATGTTTGCTTGCATTGTGTTTCCTTTCTCTGATTTTTTTTCTTGTAGATACAGTTTTTCTTGCACAGCAATGATAAGGGTGGAAATATATATACATATATTCAATTTGTCAAGTATTTTAACATAATTAACATGTAGAGGACTTCTTGCCATCTAGGGGAGGGGTGGGGACTAGGGGGGAAAATTTGTAATAGAAAGTTTTGTAATGGTCAATGTTGAAGAATTACCCATAAATATGTTTTGCAAATAAAAAGCTTTAATAAAAAAATCCATTGCTTTAAGACTTTTTTCAATTCTATCCAAATGAAGATAAATGTTGTATTTTATATTTATTTTAAATATAGCAATGATATTTTGAAATTCATATGAGCAAAAACTAAAAATGATGTTTAATTTTGTTACAATTTTTGGTTAAACTAAAACAGAATGAATGAAATTAATATTTATTGTTATATATTACACTATACTATGTTAGATATGTTGTACATATATCATTGCAATTTGGGGGAAAATAAAAGTTGTTATTTAGTACATTAGGTGATGAAGTTTTATTGTCATTTTAGTTTTTAATTTTCCAAGATCAAGTTCCCTCTCAATAGATATTTGGTTTGGAAAAAAAAAAAACTTATTTTACCAACAATTACCAGATGAACTCTCATGAATGCAGTCTTTGAAACTCGCCCCCCCCCATTTATTTGATTATTTTTAGCGAGCGAATCTTTACCACATGTCAAGTCTGTATCATATATTTTTGCTTCTAGAAGCCATGATTGGGTTCTCCAGTAGAAGACAATATTAAAACATTGGAGAAATACATCTCTACTCTTGAGGCTGTGAAAAATGATTGTTCCTTGAAAGATTGGAAATAATTATTCAAAGACAAAGAGCAGAAGCAATCCTGGCATGTCAGTGGATTGCAATGTTGAAAATGTCATTGAGGATAAAAGAAAGAAAGTACAGTGTGTTTTGGGGGTTATAAAATAGAGGTAGGTCTTTTCAAAGACGGTCTAACTTTAACATGTTTGGAAGAAGCAACTTCATATTTTCCAAAGAAGTAGAATAAAGATTAATAATTATAAGCAGAATACTGCTCAAATGAAAACAATGGAAGGTAACCAATATATAAGTGAAATTAATTTGCATCTCATTTTTAGCATTAAAAGGAATTTTCTTTTTTTGCATATCTATGTAAGTCAAATATTTTCTTTCTGTGACCTGATCATCCTGGAGAATATGGTATTCTCTGAAGAAAGGTAGTTACCAAAATGAAAATAATAGCACATGTGCACACCTTTGTGTTTATGAGTGTCTATGCATGTGTGCATGTGTTTTAGAAGAGAGACAGTCCTGGGTTTGACCCTAATACTACCTTCTTATGAAATGGCTAACCAAAATATGGTAAGACTGTTTAGCAAAACTACATGGTCTCATCAGAGGGATGCCTGAAAAAAAAATGATTAAAATCTTAGAAGAGCATTCTCAGAGACCATATCTCTATCTAAATTGAAAATTAGACCAGTAAACCTTTTTTATAATGTCTCTAAAAAGAAGAGCTATTTACCTGGCAAATAAGATTCTGAAGCTCAAACTAACAGTGAGGAAAACACATATTCACTTCCTTAATTGAGACTTGGGGAGGTACTTTTCAAAAATTCATTAGTTCTTCTGCAGTTTATTTTTTTTCTCTCATCTTAAAGAATTCTTGACCAATTTGATTATCATCCCTGGATAATTCCAACCATTTAATTTCACTATCATTGATTCAGAACTGCAGACACTTATAAAGAACTGCAGACTCTTTCTCAGATCAGTGGAAAAAGACTGATTTACATGCTTAATAAGGAGTTTGAATATTGATTAAAAATAAAAGAGAAAGGATACATGAGCTGTGTCAACCACATGACCCCCTCACAATCAAGACTTAAGATTCTGGGAAACTCAGATGGAATGTTTTACTAAGAAGTCTCTGCCTCATCCAAGTCAATATCTGGAGTTAAAGTGCTCTAATGAACATCTATTACTTTCTTTGCTATAGTCACTTATCATCTGTCTATATTGTCGTGGAGGTAGTACTGAAAGGGACTACAGAAAATATTTCTAGTCCAATATACTTCATTATTTACAAGAAAAAACTAAGGAGATCCAAAAGGAATATGGGTTAAGCATACAATTATTAAGCATCAAGAGAAATTGATGTTGGAATTCTGTTTATTATATTTCCCTCAAAAAATTTAACAATTCATAAAGTATATATATATATATATATATATATATATATATATATATATATATATAAATAAAGCCACAGTGTAAGAAAAAGTTAAATAGAAATAGAAATTATAAGTATAAAGAAGAACATGGAACCCATTTACAAAAACTGCTTCCTTAAGTAAAGTCTTATCCAGAGACTTTGTGCTAAATTAGGGGAAGCAATTTGGCTTCCAATGCTAGAGGCCTATAGGTCAGAAGCCCTGCATAAGTCCTAGACATGCATAGTAAAATCAGGGGGAGGTAAAGTTATGCAGATTAAATACACCTAACTTTGAGGTAATATGATGTGTCAATAAGTGAATGCAAAGGTGCTATGGATAAGAGACAGGTCATCTTCTTTCAATAGAATCTTATAAGAATGGGACCCCAGAGTTCTGTCTCTTGAATACTCCTCCACCTGACCAAGATTTCATATAGCTTCCAATTTAGAGCCTCACTTATACAAATCATTCTATATAACACATTTCTCCCCCTGGCTCTTTTTCACACCTTCTACCTCCTTCAGCCAAATTCCCAATTCTATTTCAATTCTCTCTATCTCTACACTTTCTTTATGCCTTATTAAAGTATGATTGATATATCACTCCCTAGGTGTTGCCAGGATGATCCTTTCTTGCCAATACCAAAGAACCAGACTAAATTTTCTTGATTCAAACAGAGAGGTCTCTGTAATCTCCTTGTATATGGATAAATTGGGATGCTAGGCTGGGATTACTTCTTTGTAGCAGCATTCTCACAGTGGACCTCTGAAAAATACTACTTAAGTAATAGTTTTCACATAAAGTTTTATCCTGATCTCCACAGTGTTTAATTTCCCACTGGCCCTTACAAAATTGCATATATTTTGTATATGTGTTAATTTTTATATTGTATCCCCTTCCTTTACCATGTCCAGTAACAATAGTATGTAATCTCATTTAGGGCAAACATTGCTATATTTTTATATGTGTATCCCCAGCATCTAGCATCTGTATGTGTAGCATACAGAAGGCTCTTGCTAAATGTTTTTTGTTTGCTTGATCAATATTTTACTTTTGAATGCAGCTAGATGGCAAAGTAAATAGAGTGCCAATCTTGGAGTCAGAAAAATGATTTTTTTTTGGGGGGGGGTTGGTTCAAAAGAGGCCTCAGATACATAGGTAGTAAACCTGTGTTGCCCTGTGCAACTCACATCAGCCTATTTGTCTCACTTTCCTTATCTGAAAAAGAATATATAGAAGGAAATGTCAAACCACATTTGCCATATCTTTGCCAAGAAAATATGAAAGGGTATCATAAAGTACTAGGCACAACCAAAAATGACTGAACAATATACTTCTGAAACTATACTCTTCAATATGAGTAACAGCCTCCTAACAATTCAATTAAATGACTTTCTAAAAATATCCTTGAACTTTCTTTACTCTTTAATGTGTTCTAGTCCAATTACTCTGACACATACTCTTTCTTTCTCATGGGCCCTCTCTTTTAGGAACTGGGAATGCTGTTAACCTAAAAACTTAAAAATAGTAGTATATTTTTCCTTTATTTAAAGGATTTTTCTCCTTTTCCTCTAGTCTAACTAGTTTCAAATGTCTTAAAGTAATTACTATGGACCTGATTCTCCCCACAACTGGACCAATAAAAGAGGAAAAAGACAGAGAACTAGCTACTTAGGTTATTCTGTTTGTCTGGAATGCAAACTCATTTTGATCTCTTAGCTTCAATGGCTTACTTTAAAATTCACCTCAAAATTCCACTTCTGCAGGGGATGGGCTTTTATCCATTGCCCCAGATTTTAGTGCCTTCCCTTCCAAAATCACAAAACATATGTTTGTATATTCATAAGAATATATGTATACCTGAAAAAATATATGCATAGATACCTATCCAAAAACATGCATATGTGCATTATGTATATGTGCGTATGTTCATGTATAGCTTTTTGTACACTCCTATAAAATTGAACATATATATATATATATATGTACATATATATATATCACAATGCATACACATGTACACACAGATAACTTGTATTGACATATATATTCACATAGGTACATGCATGCCAATGTGTGCATTTTAACAAAGTTTATTACATTTGAAGTTGGAAGAATCTAGTTTGAATTCTGACTTTCATTTACTTGCTGTGATTTCCAGAGAGTTTCTTCCTCTCTCTGGTGTTCAATTTCCTTTTCTATAAAATTAAAATATTCCCAGTATAATCTGGCTTCCACCCAAGCAGCCTGAGGTATTTATATCAGCTGCAGTGTTTGTGAAAGGGTTTATGACTTTTAATGCAACTTCAGTTAGTGAGGAAAACATCCAGTGTGGTGACCATACTGCATACCTGTATTAGGAGTGGAGTTTGTGCCAGAGATAGAGAAATTTGTGGTTCCAGATGTTCTTCTTCTTCTTTTTTTTCCTGAGGCAATTGGAGTTAAGTGACTTGCCCAGGGTCACACAGCTAGGAAGTGTCTGAGATCAGATTTGACTCAGGTCCTCCTGACTTCAGGGCTGGTGCTCTAACCAAGATGTTCTTCTAAAAAGGAAGAAAGATTTTGGAAACTGCAGAAATGTAGAAAAAACTTGATTTTAAAGATGTCTCTAGATATCTTGGGGGGGGCAGAGCCAAGATGGTGGAGTGAAAACGTGACTCTTTGCGTCCTCCTCCGATCTTCTCTCAAATCAACAATAAAATAAACCTCTGAACTGATCTTCAAGTCAACGAATCCAGAAATATTTCGACACTACTTTCTGAAGAACTTCATATCAAGTTTGTTTAACTCAGACAGAGGGATAAACAGCGGACTCGGGTAAGGCCGGAAGTGAGGGTGGGACTCAGCTCATTGTGGCAGAAACTCCAAACTCCAAACTCCAAACACCTGGAGTTTATCTGAGGCACTCGGGACACTCTGCCCTGATAGAGGGCAGGGGTTCTGGCAGACTTGCCATGTTTAAGGAGAAATTCTGATTTAGTCCTAGCCCCCACCAGCCCAGCACCTTAAGTTAATTCGCCAAATTGCCCCAGAGCAAAGAACTTCAGCCGCCGTTTTTTCCGAGCCTTACAGAGACATCCACGCTGTCTAAAAAAATGAAGAAGCAAAAGAGAGCTTTCACCATTGACAGCTTTTATCAAGAGAAAGAAGGGATGACCCCAGATCCTGAGGTTCCTTTAGATAAAACTCCAAAGGAAGTTATTAAGGACCATCACTGGTCCCCTTTTCAAAAGGCCTTTCTGGAAGATTGCATGAAGAACCTCAAAAGAGAGCTGGAGGATAAATGGGAAAATAAATTGAAATCAGTGCAAGAATGATACAATATCTTGCAAGAAGGATATGATGCCCTGCAAAAGAGATATGAAAAAGACACTAATTTATTGAAAAATAAAATTAGTGAAGGGGAAAAATACAATAATTCACTGAAAAATAAAATTAGTGAAGTGGAAAAAGAGTGCAATGAACAAAAAAATTCAATTGGCCAGTTACAAAAAGAGCTTAAAAAGGTAATTGAAGAAAACAACACTTTAAAATAAGAATTGAACAAATGCAAGTGAATAACTCA
>JAJPUD010009981.1:0-67680 GCA_023553655.1 Myrmecobius fasciatus | reverse complement strand
AATTTGATCAGAAAAAGGAAAGAGGAAAATCAAATAGTTAGTCTCAAAAATGATAAGGGAGAACTTTCCTCCATTGAAGAGGAAATTAGAGTAATAATTAGGAGTTTCTTTGCCTAACTTTATGCCAATAAATTTGATAATCTAAATGAAATGGAGAAATATCTACAAAAATATAGATTGCCCAAGTTAACAGAAGAGGAAATAAATTATTTAAATAGCCCCATTTTAGAAAAAGAAATAAAACAAGCTATTAATCAACTACCTAAGAAAAAAATCACCAGGGCCAGATGGTTTTACATGTGAATTCTACCAAACATTCATAGAACAATTAATTCCAATACTATACAAACTATTTGAAAAAATAGGGACAGAAGGGATACTTCCAAATTCCTTCTATGATACAGATATGGTGCTGATAGCTAAACCAGGTAGGGTGAAAACAGAGAAAGAAAACTATAGACCCATTTCCCTAATGAATATTGATGCAAAAATTTTAAATAAGATTTTAGCAACAAGATGACAGAAAGTTATCTCCAGGATAATACATCTTGATCAAGTAGGATTTATACCAGGAATGCAGGGCTGGTTCAATATCAGGAAAACTATCAGCATAATCAATTATATTATTAACCAAACTAACAAAAAACATATGATTATCTCCATAGATGAAGAAAAAGCATTTGATAAAATCCAACACCCATTCCTATTAAAAACACTAGAGGAATAAATAAAACACTATAGGAATAAATGGGCTTTTCCTTAAAATGATTAGTAGCATCTACTTAAAACCATCAGCAAGCATCATATGTAATGGAGACAAACTAGAACCATTCCCAATAAGATCAGGAGTGAAACAAGGCTGCCCACTGTCACCATTACTATTTAATATTGTATTAGAAATGTTAGCTTTGGCAATAAGAGAAGAAAAAGAGATAAAAGGAATCAGAGTAGGTAATGAAGAAAGCAAATTATCACTCTTTGCAGATGACAAGATGGTATACTTAGAGAACCCTACAGACTCAACCAAAAAACTACTAGAAACAATACACAACTTTAGTAAAGTTGCAGGATTCAAAATAAATCCATATAAATCATCAGCATTCTTATATATTACCAACTAAGTTCAGCAGCAAGAGATAGAAAAAGAAATTCCATTCAGAATAAAGGATGATAGCATAAAATATTTGGGAATTTATTTGCCAAGAAAATGTCAGAAACTATATGAACTAAACTACAAAACACTTTCCACACAAATAAAATCAGACCTAATCAATTGGAAAAACATTAAGTGCTCATGGGTAGGCCGAGTGAATATAATAAAAATGACAATACTACCCAAACTAATTTACTTATTTAGCACCATACTAATCAAACTCCCAAGAAATTATTTTACAGACCTAGAAAAAATAGTAGCAAAGTTCATTTGGAAGAACAAGAGGTCAAGAATTTCAAGGGAATTAATGAAAAAAAAGACAGATGAAGGTGGCCTTGCTGTACCAGATCTAAAACTATATTATAAAGCAAAGGTCATCAAAACCATTTGGTACTGGCTGAGAAATAGAGCAGTCGATCAGTGGCATAGGATAGGATATCAGGACAAATTAGCTAATAATGTTAGCAATTTAGTTTTTGATAAACCCAAAGACCCCAGCTTTTGGGATAAGTACTCACTATTCAGCAAAAACTGCTGGGAAAAATGGAAACTAGTGTGGAAGAAATTAAGGCTGGACCCACACCTAACACCTCACACCAAGATAAGATCTAAATGGGTTCATGATCTAGACATAAAGAGTGATGTTGTAAGCAAATGAGAGGAACATAGTATAGTTTACCACTCAGACCTGTGGAGATGGAATAAATTTATGTCCAAAGAAGATCTGGAACTCTTAATTGAACACCAGATAGATAATTTTGATTATATTAAGTTAAAAGGTTTCTGTACAAACAAAACTAATGCAGACAAGTTTAGGAGGGAAGCATCAAATTGGGAAATCATCTTTACATTTAATGGTTGTGATAAAGGTCTCATCTCTAAGATATATAGAGAATTGTCTCACATTTATAAGAATTCAAGCCATTCTCCAATTGATAAATGGTCAAAGGATATAAACAGACAATTTTCAGATAAGGAAATTAAAACTATTTATAATCATATGAAAAGGTGCTCCAAATCACTATTGATCAGAGAAATGCAAATTAAGACAACTCTGAGGTACCACTACACACCTGTCAGATTGGCTAAAATGACAGGAAAAGTTAAAGATGAATGTTGGAGAGGATGTGGGAAGACTGGGACACTGATGCATTGTTGGTGGAGCTGTGAACGGATCCAGCCATTCTGGAGAGCAATTTGGAGCTATGCTCAAAAAGTTATCAAAGTATGCATACCCTTTGACCCAGCAGTGTTTCTATTGGGTCTGTATTCCAAAGAAATCATAAAAGAAGGAAAGGGCCACATGTGCAAGAATGTTTGTGGCAGCCCTTTTTGTAGTGGCTAGAAACTGGAAACTGAAGGGATGCCCATCAGTTGGAGAGTGGCTGAATAAATTATAGTATATGAATGTTATGGAATATTATTGCTCTGTAAGAAACGACCAGCAGGACGATTTCAGAGAGGCCTGGAGAGACTTGCATGAACTGATGCTCAGTGAAGTGAGCAGAACCAGGAGGTCATTATTCACGGCAACAACAATACTATATGAGGATCAGTTCTAATGGACATGACTCTCTTCAACAATGAAATGCTTCAAACCAGTTCCAATTGTTTGGTGATGAGAGCCATATACACCCAGAGAGAGGGATGTGAAATGTGGACCACAACATAACATTTTCATGTTCTCTATTGAGGATTGCTTGCATTGTATTTCCTTTATCGGATTATTCTTTCTTGTAGATATGATTTCTCCTGCACAAAAAAATGATGTGTGGCAATAACTATACATATATTTGATTTCTTAAGTATTCTAACATAATTATCATGTAGTGGATATCCTGCCATCTAGGGGAGGGTTGGGGGCAGGGGGGAAAAATTTGTAACAGAAAGCTTTGTAAGGGTTAATGTTTAGGAATTACCCATACATATGTTTTGCAAATAAAAAGTATTAATAAAATAAAAAAATTTTAAAAATTTAAAAATTAAAAAAAAGAACACATCTTTATGGTAGGCTAACTACTTCTGACTTCCTTTCAAAGGTGTGATTGTGTCCATGAGAATTATTTGTTTTGCTTCACAGCCAGAAATGACATGGAGAATATAATTATTTACGAAAGAAACAGGGGATTCCATTTTAGCATATCTTCTCATCACTAATATGAAACTGAAAACATGGAGAAAACTCCTCTCTTCTGTCTCTATTATACCTATTTGTTTCCCCTTGCTTTTAAACAGATACTGTACTTTCACGTAGATTAAATTACCAACTTCCACTTTAGAAAAAAAGCCAAGGGATAGTAGCAAGAAAAGCAAATCTGAAAACAAATTCTGGAAAGATTTTTTTTTAATTTCAAAAAGAGGAGAAGTAGAATAAAAAATAATCTGTAAGGTATTCCTGTTAAATCACGATTTGTAGTTATATTAAAAATTCACATATGAGTTTCTGAACTAAAATTTCCACCATAACTAAAAGTCACAGTGTTTCCTTGGAACAAAATATTATCTGCATTCCAAATATGACTACAGATTTCAAAGTAGTTACAGGAAGTTATTTTACAATGTTTTCTGGTGGCTTTCTAAAGTCAAATATGGTGAGCATCAATAGATACCAACTTCCTTTTGCTAAGATGGACACCATAAACCAATTAATTTCTAAACCAGCATTTCTAGTTTGTCAGAAAAGACTTTACTTTAGGAAACTCTGTTTGTAACCAGGACTAGAATGTAACTGGATCATTAACTACTCTCTCTTTGATCTTCAACTCAATTACTGTGACCTTCACATTCACTTTCCATCACTATCTATTTTATACCTCATAATCTCTTAGGTAATAAGCTCAAAGAAAGTAGAAAATATGATGTTTCCCTATGTTTTATAAAATTCTATATATCATTCAAAACAATGTCAGGTGATGGAGAACTTTAATTTTTCATTGAATACAATGATTTGATTTGATCAATCAAATCAACATCATATTGTCAGATCTCTTCTTAATCTTGATCTATGTAGTATTGTGGAGCTACTCAAGTAAATCACCACAAGGAAAACTACTCCCTTTTGGGATTGCGAATAAATGTTTTAACAAAAAGGAAAAAATAAAATTATAGGGTTTTTTTGCTGCCTCTTTTCAATTGTGATCATAAAGAAGCCATCTCCAATCACCCTTCACTGTCACTGGCAATGGGAAGGCCAGGTTTGAATTTCACTAATAAATAATACAATAACAATAAAAATAGCAAATTGATATTAATCACAAAGTTAAGTCAAGCTATAAAATTACCAGATAAAACAGAATGTATTAAGCTCTTGATGCCACGTTCCCTTGCAGTGTGTTTATTGTAATTATATTTTAACTATAGTTGTTTGCTGCCCTTCCTTCTCTCTCCCTACTCCCTTTTCAAGATCCATTTATTACTTAGGTCACATCATCACTATCACTTTTGTAGTATTTGGATTCAGTAGTTGCAGAAAAACCAATAAATGATGTGACTGCCAAATAAACCAAGGCTTACTTGGCCTTTGGCAAGTATCAACTTAATATTTTCTTATATCTTTTCTCTAGTTATGCACCCCTCCCTGCCTGATGTTTGGACTAGGCAATTTTGTGCACAAATAGGCTGTTTCCATCTCTAACTTCTCTAATCTGAAAATGATCCAAGAGGTGCCCTCAGCCCTCTAACAGGCTTAAAGACAAACAGGACACTGAAGAGCTCTTTGCTTTGGTTGAGGCTAATAGCTTTACTTCTTGGGAGTCAGGATTCCTTTTTATCACTATAGTTAGGAAAAGCAATCTCCAGTAGATTAAGAGTGTTCCATTGGTTTTTTCTAGCACTTAGCTCTAGTTCAGGGGATGTGATTTGAACCAAATTCTTTGCAGATCTGTATAATAAAAAGTTCTGTAATAATGGAGTTCCATTCCCCCCCTCCCCAAAAGTGTTCCTCTTAAATTCTCAGTTTGGGTACAATTATTACTGTGAGTAGAAGATTAAGCCTTTCTCTAATCAGATGAAAGATAGAATGAGGTAAATTCATAGTGCATTATTCTGGGGATTAACAAAGAACACAACAGGGTAGCATAGAGGTGGAAAGCTGGCTTCAGCAGCTGAGCACTTAACCTTTCAGTGATTTCTGGTGACTCCAATACTCCAGGTTGCAGACAAGGGTTAGATTTATAGTGACAGAAGAATTTTCTGATTGGGTACTTCCTAAATTAATAAAATCATTGACATTTTTTCTTTAAAAGGAGCATAATTAGAGGTTGTGGAATAGTCTGCAGATTATCAGATTGAATTAACATGTCTACCAGTGTTGTTGAACTACCTTATTTTTGAGGCTTTGTTTTTATTCTTTTATTTGAATTTATTGTGTTGTGAAGTAGAAAGTTACTTGTGAAAATACAGACTGCTAAAAAAGACAAAATATAAATAAAATTATTTAAAATCAGGGATTTCATATTGTTGATAGTAGCAATCAGCTAGTTCAATTTCCTCATTTTATAGCCAGGAAATAGATGTTCAGCGAGGATCAGTGATTTGTCTAGAGTTAGGCAGGCTTCAAACCCAGATCCTTGGATACCAAATACCATACATTTTCTATTGCAGTTCACAACAGACTAAGCCACACTTAGGGATAATCCACCCACCCCAATCTCTTTAACATATGATACCTAATATTAAGAATATCATTGTAGCCAGTGAAATAATAAATATTTGAAGAAGAATATCAAGAGAATCTAAAACATAAAGAATTAAATGGATTCTATTACAGTGATCTATACAAATTTAAACATCAGCAGCTTGGCCTGCTTTATAATGTTAACATTACTTCAAAAATTAGCTACAATGAAAATTATATTATTATCATTATTATTGTTGTCTTTGCCCAATAAGGCATTTGAAAGTGCTCTGTTTTTGTGGCTCTATTTTACAGAGCTGATCATCTTTTTTTTTAAACTCAAATATCTAATTTTCTCAAATGTTAGTTTTCTATCTGTTATATAAATGCAATGAAATCAATAGCCAATTAGAAAGACTAAATGACAATTGAAATAAAACAATTAATGAACTTGAATTAATCTTCAAGGATCTTCCAAGTTCTACTTTGTTCATGAAGTCTTATCATCAAGCAATTCTGTATCTCACAAGTACAGAATGAGAAACGTTTGCCAGTAAGGAAAGGAAGGAGACAAATTTTGTTTCCATTTTCATTCAAAATGACCAGCATCGTATAAATTTAGGGCTTGATGTGATTGCCAAAATAATTAATGGAAACATTAACAGAAAGCATTAACCAAAAAGAATGTTCCCATAAAGAAAGGTGAGAGTCTCATTCAGACCACATATGGAATATTGTATTCAGCTCTCAATTTTAAAATGAGATTGGCCTAAATTGAAACAAATCCAGAGGAGCAAGAATAGGTTTCTAAAATTCTATCATTTCTTGTTCAGCCACAACCGAAAGTGCTCTCTCCTTTTAATCCCTACAATGATACCAATTGTCTGATATTATCATTAGGACAAGTACATTCAGAACATCACAATACCTCAAGAATTGAAAGGTATGTTATAATCATTTTGTCTAACTCCTATCTGAATAACTCTACCATTCCCAGTAATCACCCAGCTTTTGCTGACAGATATATAATGAGGGGAAATATACTACTTTCCAAAGCAACTTATTCCACTCTTGGATATTGTTCATTGCTATAAAGTCTCTGTTTATAGAAAACTGGAATCAGTCTATGTTCTTCCTTATAGTCTTCATTATGTCATCTAGGCCAAGTAGAACAAGTCAACTTCATTTCATGTGACAGAATGTTAAAATGCTTGAAGATAGTAATCACATCACCCAAAATCTTCACTTTTTCATATTACACATTCCCTAATGAGTTCAACTTATTCTCATAAGAAGTAATTTTAAAACCTTGCACTAGCCAGGTTGCCTTGCTCTGAATACCTTCCAACTTATCAATGCCCTTCTTTAAATATGACACCATAGACATCACTTTTTTCAGATACAAACTGATCAGAGAAGAGTATTGTTGAACTATCTTCATTCCTCTCAATGTAACATAAAAACTGCAATCATTTTCTTGACTGCCATACCATTATTGGAAAATTAGAATATTTGGAAACATATTGGAAATATATAGTTCAATAACTCCTATATTCACAACTTCCTACCTTGCTCAAACATTTTCAGATTGCTACCTAGTTAGCCCTCTCCCAACTTTTATTTGAAAAGATTTTTTTTAACTTGTGTAAGATTTTACATTTATATCTAGTAAATGGACAATAAGTTAGCAATAATATTTACTTTAAAAAGATCCTACTATGAGCATAAGTGGGCCACTTTCTTAGTACTTCTCCTGGGAAGGGATTTGATAAGAAATGATTTTATGGGTAACAGAAAGTGAGGAAAATTCATCTATCTCAGAGAAGTGCAACAGTCAAGGCTGAAGAGCAACTGGACTAAGAATGATGGCATTGAGTTTTTTCCCTAATGGAGGCCATTTGAGACTATTTATCTATTCTGTGATTGGCTTGTACTTTCAAAGGAGATTGAAGACCCTTCTAGGCCCAGACCACCAAAGTATATCAACTGTTATGAGAACTTCAGTGTTTTCTCGTATCAACTTGAATTCTAAATCCATTTCCTGGGTTATGAGTCCCAGATCAAAGGAACCAGAGTGTGGAACTAAGAAAACTTAAACTGTATATTTCTAAGAACTCCTAGGTCCAGAGCAATCTTATATCTGAGGATGTGTAAAGATTAGGATATTGGTGGGCTTGCAACATTTTCATATAAATTTTATTGTTAATCATTGTATCCTATTAATTTTATCCTTAGTAAAAAACATTATGAACATTATTCAAGGATATTTGCCTTCTTGTGTGGATATCCAACTCCATTATGCCAAATCCTGTAACTAGCAGTTATTACAATATATTGAAGACAATGAAAGAGGCAACATTTTGCCAATGGAAAGGACTCAAAGATGATGATGATGATGATGATGTTAATGATAATGATGATAACTAATAAAGATTAATTACCTACTGTGTACCAGGCATTTTGCTAAGAATTGGGGATTCAAAGAAAGGCAAAAACCTCCCCTAGAACTCAAGAAGATAATAGTCTAAGAGGGAAAGAGAAAATATAAAAAAGGAGTTCAAAGAGCATCCACCTCCACTCTTTGCACTAAGAGAATCATCAGCAAGGAGGGACTCCAAAGGCAGAGGGAACTAAAGAAAAGTGACTTTCAGAGTTGATAAGATTGTGCAGGCTGATGAGTTTCTGGAGACTCTAAGGAAGTCCAGGAGTGCAGTCTGATGGGAAATGATTGGATTTAGGATGCAATATCATTTATTTGTTTTTATTATTAAAACTTTTTATTTGCAAAACATATATATGGGTAATTCTTCAACATTAACCCTTAAAAAGCTTTCTGTTACAAATTTTCCCCCCTACTCCCCCCTCCCCTAGATGGCAGGAAAACCACTATATGTTAATTATGTTAAAATACTTGACAAATCTAATATATGTATACATATTTCCACTCATCATTGTTGTGCAAGAAAAATCGTATCTACAAGAAAAAAAATCAGAGAAAGGAAATACAACGCAAGCAAACATCAATAGAGAGCATGAAAATGTTATGTTGTGGTACACATTTCATATCCCTCTCTCTGGGTGTATATGGCTTTGTTCACTGAACAATTGGAACTGGTTTGAGACAATTCTTTGTTGAAGAATGTCCATCAGAATTGATCATCATATAGTATTGTTATTGCTGTGTACAATGATCTCTTGGTTCTGCTCATTTCACTCAGCATCAGTTCATGCAAGTCTCTCCAGGCCTCTCTGAAATCGTCCTGCTGGTCGTTTCTTACAGAGCAATAATATTCCATAACATTCATATACCATAATTTATTCAGCCACTCTCCAATTGATGGGCATCCCTTCAGTTTCCAGTTTCTAGCCACTACAAAAAGGGCTGCCACAAACATTCTTGCACATGTGGCCCTTTCCTTCTTTTATGATTTCTTTGGAATACAGGCCCAATAGAAACACTTCTGGGTCAAAGGGTATGCACAGCCCGTTAACTTTTTGAGCATAGTTCCAAATTGCTCTCCAGAATGGCTGGATCCGTTCACAGTTCCACCAACAATGTATCAGTGCCCCAGCTTTCCCACATCCCCTCCAACATTTATTTTTATCTTTTCCTGTCATCTTAGCCAATCTGACAGGTGTATAGTGGTACCTCAGAGTTGTCTTAATTTGCATTTCTCTAATCAATAGTGATTTGGAGCACCCCTTCATATGACTAGAAATAGTTTTAATTTCATCATCTGAAAATTGTCTGTTCATATCCTTTGACCATTTATTGATTGGAGAATGGCACAATATCATTTATATAGTTAATATTTACATAACAACTAAAGTTTATGAAAAATGTCATGTTTTCCCATTTAATCCTCAAACAATCTTGTGAAATAAGTAATTTTTTAGTTCCATTTCTAAGACCAAAATAAGTAATGACGTGCACAGGGCAAAAAAGAAGTAGTCATATTTGAGGGAAAATTAGGATTCAGGTATTTCTGACTTCACAACCTAGTTCCCTTCTAAATTAGCTAGACTCTATTTCAATCCAATAACCTACACCTTCCTTGACGAGGAGTCATTGCCTTCTGAACTGAAGGACAAAAGATTACTGCCTCAGAAATTTGTTCATTTCTTCAGCGAACAAAGTATGATGATTGGGACTTCTCAATAAGTGGTTATCAATGTTGCAAAGTTGTAAAATAGGCAAGGAACTTTATCCAGTATTGTAAATTATTCTCTGTCTTTTAAAAGTTTATATCCTCTTAGCTATTCACAAAGATTTTTAAAACATTCAAAGGAAATTAATAGATTATCTCATTTGGGCTTTATTTTAAGTAAATATTAATGGTATTATTATTCCCAATTGTACTCATGAGGAAACTGACTCAAGGTGATTTGAGTATGGTCACATAATTAAAACGTTTTAGGATGGAATTTACTCCTCATCCTTCCTGACCCCATGGATAGCATTTTATCCACTATGACATGTTACTTTTCTTATTCAGTGACTTCTCTCATTTCCTTTTGTTGTCATTTATCTGATGACTTAAGCCAAGGCAGAAAGGCTGTCTCGCTATGGCCTTACTTATGTTCTCAACTTATTAACCATTCTTATTCTGTCATTTTTTATATTGTTGTTACATCTCTCCAAAGATGTTTTAAACTGCTGGAGGGTATGGGCCCTAACTTGTAGTTTAATTATGTCCATGACAGTGTTGGCAAAGCACATTGGTTCAATAATTTTTTGTTGATAAAGTGAATAAATAATATGAGCACCCTTAAGTATAGACAACTAGAATAGAGAACATCAGGGACATTATAGAAAGAACACAGTATACAAATAAATATGTTCAAAGTCAGTTAGTCAATAAATACTTATCAAGTACCTATTGGGGTCCAGGCACTAAACACTAGTTTTACAAAAATAGAGAATAAGCAAATAAATATGTACAAACAAGTTGTATATATATATATATATATATATATGACAAATATGAATTAAGAGGAAAAGAATAATAATATTTTAAAAATAAACAATATTAAATAATAATATTTTTTAAAAGTACCAAAATTAAGAGGGATTGGGAAAGACTTTTTGTGGGAGATGGGATTTAAATCAGAATTGAAAGGAGTCAGGAAAGATAGTAGGCAGAGATGAGGAAGGAAAGAATACGAGGTATGGAAGACAGCCAGAGAAAATGCAGGGACAAAGAGGTAGACTGTTTTTACCTATCAGTTGGCATTTGAGAAAGATTATATAAATTGTTTTTCAAATTTACTGGTCTTAAAAAAAATTACTGGTCTTCATTTCCCACTTGACTATTTTTGTAGACTCTGAGATGAAACTAACTCTGAAATTCATACTTCCTCAACATCCCTTACCATTCATTCACCTCCCTATTTCCCTCTAATTTGAGAGCAAGGAATGTGAACACTGAATAACTCCACCCAGATCCTTCATCATTTGAGGAGAGCATACAAAAAATTCACCTCATCATTTGCCATCAGAGTACCTTCCTGGAATTTGTGATGTTCTGAAAATCATCATTCTACAAAATAAAATCAATTCTGAAGTTTCATTTCCTCAGATCATTTCTCATCCTAGCTTCAAAATGTCATTCACCTTGCCCTCACTTTCCACTTGTTTTTATGAGTTGTCTCCCTACCTTAGATTATGAGTTTCTTGAGAGCAGGGACTAATTTATTCTTATATCATCAGTGCTTAGCACAGTACCTGGCCTAAAAAAAGTGATCTGTTGTTTCCCTTGTTCACTTTTTCAACTCAGCCTTCAAAAGAGTCAGCAGCTAGTTGAAAAAAATAAAAGCCATCTCCAGTGATCCTGATCTATATCTTGCCACTGGACCTAAGTGACTCTAAAGAAGAAAATAAGGCTAAGTGACTTTATATATACAATCCTCCTTCATTTAAATTCAACTCACTTGCATGTCATGGTATCACTTCCCTGATGTCATAGTCATCTTCTAGAATGAAGAACAAACAACAAAGAAATCATAAAAATTTGATTCCTGGAATCCTTTTCACTGGCACTTCCCAGGATCTCTGGCATCCCATTTCTACCTAAAACATCCTGAAACACACATATGCTGATTCTAGAAATTTCCCATGGGATAAAGAGAGATTCCAGGAATAATACAAATTTTGAGGTTGGGAATTTGGAGTTCCAAGCATCCTAATAAGTCCAATTTATTCATTTTATACTTGAGCTTTGACTTAATACAAGTGACTTCCCAAGGGAACATGGATATGATAATCAGGTCTTAAAAACTTAGGTCTGCTAACTCCCATACAAGGTCATTCTCCACTATGTCACACTGATCCTAACAATTAAGAGGTAAATAATCATTCAAATAACATGTTTACCCCTTAGGAATTTTCCTGACTTTTTTTTTTTTTGAAAAGGGAGGTATGTATGTATTAAGGAAAATCCAATAAAAGCATGAGTTTTTGTCTTCTCTATACTACTATTTGTTATATGTCTCTGGATAAGATATTTCTTCTTGTTTCAGTCTTATTAATAAAATGAGGTTATATAAATGGTCATCGAATTAGCCTCTTCTGTGTCTGTAGTATATGTAGGCACTACTGAAAATCAGTGAGCTGAACCTTAATTTATTCTTCTAATAAATCAAAAATTTCTTACAATATTTTACATATGTAAAAAGCATCCATATTTTATTGTCACATGAGTATAGCCCCCATAAATTGTTAGCCTGAAAAGACAAGTGAGGCTCTTTGTTCCATACTTGTATAATTCCAAACACTTGGTAAGAAGAAATCATCAATTTTTCTTTTTTTTTTGTTTAATTTTTTTTAATAATAAAGCTTTTTATTTACAAAACATGAGTGATTTTTCTATATTGACCTTTGCAATAACTTTTTTTTCCCAAGCTTTTCCCCTCCTTCACCCCACCCTCCACCCCTAGATGACAGGTAATCTAATACATGCTAAATAGGATAAATTATATGACAAATCCAATACATATATACATATGTATACAGTTATCTTACTGCACAAGAAACATCAGATCTAGAAAGAGAAGAAGAAAAAAACAACCTAAGAAGGAAAACAAAATGCATGGAAATATTCATAGAAAGCATTAAAATGCTGTGTTGTAGTTCACACTCAGTTCCCATAGGCCTTTCTCTGGATGTATATGACTATCTTCATCGCTGAAAAATAGGAACTGGTTTGAATCACATCATTGTTGAAGAAAACCATGTGCATCAAAATTGATCATCATATAGTCTTGTTGCTGTGTATAATGTTCTCCACCAACAATGTATCAGTGCCCCAGATTTCCCACATCCCCTCCAACAGTTATCATTATCATTTCCTGTCATTTTAGCCAATCTGACAGGTGTGTAGTGGTATCTCAGAGTTGTCTTAATTTGCATTTCTCTGATCAATAGTGACTTGGAGTACCTTTTCATGTGACCAGAAATAGTTTCAATTTCTTCGTCTGAAAATTGCCTGTTCATATCTTTTGACCATTTATCCACTGGAGAATGGCTTGAATTCTTATATATTTGAGTCAACTCTCGATATATTTTAGAAATGAGGCCTTTATTTCTAAAATTTATAGAGAATTGTCTCATATATATAAGAATTCAAGCCACTCTCCAATAGGTAAGTGGTCAAGGGATATGAACAGACAATTTTCAGATGATGAAATTAAAACCATCTCTAGTCATATGAAAAGTTGCTCCAAATCACTATTGATCAGGGAAATGCAAATTAAGACAACTCTGAGATACCACTACACACCTGTCACATTGGCTAAAATGACAGGAAAAGATAACGATGAATGTTGGAGGGGATGTGGGAAAACTGGGACACTAATACATTGTTGGTGGAACTGTGAACGGATCCAACCATTCTGGAGAGCAATTTGGAGCTATGCTCAAAAAGTTGTCAAACTGTGCATACCCTTTGACCCAGCAGTGTTTCTACTGGACCTATATCCCAAAGAGATCTTAGAGGAGGGAAAGGGACCCACCTGTGCAAGAATGTTTGTGGCAGCCCTTTTTGTAGTGGCTAGAAACTGGAAACTGAAGGGATGCCCATCAACTGGAGAGTGGCTGAATAAATTATGGTATATGAATGTTATGGAATATTATTGCTCTGTAAGAAACGACCAGCAGGACGATTTTAGAGAGGCCTGGAGAGACTTGCATGAACTGATGCTGAGTGAAACGAGCAGAACCAGGAGATCATCATACACAGCAACAACAGTATTACATGATGATCAATTCTGATGGACATGGCTCTCTGCAACAAAGAATTGTCTCAAACCAGTTCCAATTGTTCACTGAAGAAAACCATATACACTCAGAGAGAGGGAAATGAAATATGGACCACAACGTAACATTTTCATGATCTCTATTGACATTTGCTTGCATTGTGTTGCCTTTCTCTGATTCTTTTTTTTTCTTATAGATAGGATTTTTCTTGCATAACTTCTCAAGCATTTCAACATTATTAACACGTAGTGGACTTCCTGCCATCTAGGGGAGGGGAGGGGACTGGGGGTAAAATTTGTAATGGAAAGCTTTGTAAAGATCAATGTTGGGGAACTACCCATACATATGTTATACAAATAAAAAGCTTTAATAAAAAAAAAGAAATGAGGCCTTTATCAGAACCTTTGGATGCAAAAATATTTTCCCAGTTTACTGCTACCCTTCTAATCTTGTCTGCATTCATTTTGTTTGTACAAAAACTTTTTAACTTGATATAGTCAAACTTATCTATTTTGTGATTAATGATGACCTCTAGTTCTTCTTTGGTCACAAATTCCTTCCCCCTCCACAGGTCTGAGAGGTAAACCATCCTACATTGTTCTAATTTGTTTATAATATCATTCTTTATGCCTAGATCATGAATCCATTTTGACCTTATTTTGATATATGGTGTTAGGTGTGGGTCAATGCCTAATTTCTTCCATACTAGTTTCCAATTATCCCAGCAGTTTTTGTCAAATAGTGAGTTTTTATCCCAAAAACTGGGGTCTTTGGGTTTATCAAACACTAGATTACTATTGTCATTGAGTATTTTGTCTTATGAATCTAACCTATTCCACTGATCCACTACTCTATTTCTTATCCAGTACCAAATGGTTTTGGTGACCACTGCTTTATAATATAGTTTTAGATCTGGTGCAGCTAGGCCACCTTCATTTGCATTTTTTTTCATTAATTCCCTTGAAATTCTTGACCTTTTGTTTTTCCAGATGAATTTTGTTGTTATTTTTTCTAGTTCAGTTAAATAATCTCTTGGGAGTTTGATTGGTATAGCACTAAATAGATAGATTAGTTTAGGTAGTATTGCCATCTTTATTATATTCGCTCGACCTATCCAAGAGCACTTGATGTTTTTCCAATTGTTTAGATCTGACTTTATTTGTGTGGAGAGTGTTTTGTAGTTTTGCTCATATAGATCCTGACTTTCCCTTGGCAGATATATTCCCAAATATTTTGTACTATCGATAGTTATTTTGAATGGAATTTCTCTTTGTATCTCTTGTTGTTCCATTTTACATGTGAATTCTACCAAACATTTAAAGAACAATTAACTCCAATATCATATAAAGTATTCGAAAAAATAGGGAATGAAGGACTCCTACCAAACTCCTTTTATGATACAGACATGGTACTGATACCTAAACTAGGTAAAACAAAAACAGAGAAAGAAAATTATAGACCAATCTCCTTAATGAATATTGATGCAAAAATCTTAAATAAAATATTAGCAAAGAGATTATAGAAAATCATTCCCAGAATAATACACATGACCAAGTAGGATTTATACCAGGAATGCAGGGATTGTTCAATATTAGGAAAACTATTAACATAATTGACTATATTAATAACCAAATTAACAAAAAATATATGATAATCTCAATAGATGCAGAAAAAGCATTTGATAAAATCCAACATCCATTCCTATTAAAAATATTAGAGAGTATAGGAATTAATGGACTTTTCCTTAAAATAGTCGGTAGCATCTATTTAAAACCATCAGCCAGCATCATATGTAATGGTGATAAACTGGAACCATTCCCAATAAGATCAGGGGTGAAACAAGGTTGCCCACTATCACCATTACTATTCAATATTGTATTAGAAATGGTAGCCTTGGCAATAAGACAAGAAAAAGAGATTAAAGGAATTAGAGTAGGTCATGAGGAAACCAAATTATCAGTCTTTGCAGATGATATGATGGTCTACTTAGAGAACCCTAGAGAATCAACTAAAAACTATTAGAATTAATCCACAACTTTAGCAAAGTTGCAGGATACAAAATAAATCCACATAAATCATCAGCATTTTTATACATCACCAACGAAATCATCTAATTTTCAAAGGAGAAATACATATTTATGTCTAATCTTTAGATTTCATAGTCAACTTATTCATTTTATCTTATTTTCTTTGGTGTAGATAGAAAGCAGTAAGTCCCTAACCTCTGTGTGGGAACTTATTATCAAACCTGTTAGCCATCCTTCTCTTCAATCTCAATTCAATTCAATTCAAAAAGGCTAAAAAAATTTTAAAACTCTTTCCTTGAATTTACTTTTCAAATATGAAAAACTTTTGGTGGTCTCTATTTCTCTCTCTTCATAACTGGATACAATATGAGTCATACTAGAATGAAGAAAAATGGTAGATATACAACAAAATTAATTAAAATAAATAGTGGCTTTAGAAGATAAGAAAGAAATTGAAGTGTATACTTTTTCTTCAGTCTTGAAAAGTGAAACCACTAGATACAAAACAGCAATAAAGGTTAATCTTCTTTCTTACTTTAATTCTATTTGGTTTCACAGATCTTAATCCTCAGAAAGAATATGCCTCACCACCTGGATACAGAATTGAAACTGAATAGCTGAGAATTCCAAATTCATGTCTATGTATAGCTGTCATTTTCACTTCAGAAACATGCTAATGTGCTTGTAGGAAGTATGTTTTGTCTGAAAGTCTGAAAGCTTTAAGTTCTCAGTTTTTCTTGGGAGCTCTTTGCTCTAGTTCCCCATAATTACATGAGATCCTAAAATCATTGGCTGAGATGGTTGTAGATGAATTTGACTAGGGACAGGAAAAAAGGCAACATTCTCTGTCCCTTATCAAAGCAAAAAGTAAAATATCGCACTATATTCTTATAGGCATAAATCACATAAACAGAAAATAAAATTCATTCAGGACAGTTTCTATTCCATTAAAATGCATCTTAGAGTGAAAACATTTCAAAGATGTTCTGTGCTTACAAATGGAAAATATTTGGAAAACACTACACACACCTACATATACACATGTGCCTTTATACATACCCTCATATATATATACATGTATTTTTTCATACTATTGAGGAAAAGTACTAATTAATGTATTGATATTGTTCTTCTTTGAAAAATAATAAACACATAAATTAGAAACATTGTCATAATTTATCATTTAAACAAAAATGTGGAAAGAGAAATATTTGAATGTCAGCTTCCCAAGCAGAAACACATTAACTCTCTTTTTACTGATAATTTACTCTTTATCAAGGAACATCTCCATCTACTGGAATTCTAGTGCCTGACACTGGAGTTTTAAAACAGTGAAGGTGCTGCACTCTTGGAACTTCCAGTATAAATTCAGTTCTATTCCTATAGTAGGTTTTAAACTAAAAAGTGTTATAATTCTGACTCAAAAGCAGAGTGTTACCCACTTTGAGCCAATAATATATTTCTCCCATAGTTTACATATTCCATATATAATCATGCAGGCTTTATGATACTATTATTAAATATATAAATACTGCATTTATATAGAATGTTGTAATAATTTTGCATAGTTTGTTTTTGTTTCAACAGTATACTATTCAGAAGTAAAGAAGAGTAGCAAATATGCATGTGCATATGTGTATATATGTATCTATACATATATGCATATACATTCTAATATGTGCGTATATCTATATCTATATAAAATAACAAATGTTATTTAATCTTCAATGAAACTAGATAAAAAACAAATAGTGCTTTATATTTTACAAAGTTCTTTCCTCATAATACTTGTATGTTACTTGTTCAGACATTTTTAGCCATATTCGACTCTTCAAAACTGCATTTGGTGTTTCCTTAGCAAAAATACTGGAGCAGTATGTAAATTCTTTCCCTAGTTCATTTTGCAGAGTAGGAAATAGAAAAAATAGGTTAAGTACTGTGCCCAGGGTCACACAGGCAACAAGTATCTGAAGACAGATTTGAACTCAGGAAGGTGAGTTATCCTGACTGCAATCCTGCACCGTAACCACTGTGTCACCTTGCTGTCTATTCCCCCTATATAGACCAAAAAAACTCACAATCACATATCTATTCCTTTCCTCTTTTTTCCTGTAATGCACTAGCTTTTAAAGAAAGTCATTAAGAAATAACTTTCCCAGTACATTCTGACAAAAGTTTAAAAATGATTAGATTCTTGGAATTTTGCTGTTTTGCTCAAATTATATCTTTTTTTTTTTTTTTTTTTTTGCTGAGGCAATTGGGGTTAAGTGACTTGCCCAGGGTCACACAGCTAAGAAGTGTTAAGTTTCTGAGACCAGATTTGAACTTAAGTCCTCCTGACTTCAAGGCTAGTGCTCTAACCACTGTGCCATCTAGCTTCCACCAAATTATATCTTTTCTTAAAATATTATTTTACTTAACAAAATTGTCAATATTAGAAATTCTACATTTCATTTAATAAATCTTTTCATTTATATCTATCTTTCTTGAAAACTGAACTTTCATTAGGATAAAACTTACTGCATTTTTGAGAATAAGAATAAGTTAGCAAAGTCAATTTTTAAAGTTTTAAAACTTTTGGTCTTTGAAACTTAAGCAATGACCTAATAGGATTAAGTGATTGATAAGACAGAAACCAACAGAATAGGATGCACACTAGACATATGCACATAAAATAATGAGTGAAAATGTGCATTCGCTTTAACTTGCTTAATTCAATCCCTGAGCAACACTTATATTATCATAATCCAACACTTGTATGCATCCATTAAAAGGACCTGGTAAGATACTCTGTTTTTTAATAACTTTGCTAATTTTTCATATAGTTGATTCTCCTGTCTCTCTAATATAGAATACTCCTATCCACCAATTTGGAAAATTTTAATTTTAAGGAGAAGGGAAAGAAAAGGGACTGAGTGTATGTCTCTGTGTGTATGTATGTGTGTATGTATACAATGTACTTTGTAGAAGAAACTGTACTAAGCACTTTGAAAATAATTCATGTGATTCTCACATGACTACATACATACTAATCAGATTAACTAATCATTTAAAATGATTTTACTTAATTCTGCTTCCTCTTTACCAAGTCTTCTGTGCTTTAGCCTACTACCACCATTCTCTATGTCTCCTTCCTTATCAATGATTTTCTTATACTATACAAGATATCATTCAATATATTATATAGAGCCTAATTTCTTAAACTGTGATAACATATAAGGTCTTGTAACGAATGTGGGCATCACAGAATTATGACTTATTATAGGTAAATTGATTTGATTTGAATACTTATTTTATGTATCTATATACACCAGGTCACATAAAAATTTCTTGAGCAAAAAAGGGATCATGAGTAGAAAAGTTTAAGTAGCCCTGATTTAGAGGATGATTGAAACAAACAAAAAAGCAACTAAACTACTATTAATTGATCAGCAAATCCATGACACTTTAATAAAGAACAATAGATTTAGAGATGGATGGAGACTTGTAGGTTATCTAATCTCCTTATTTTACAAATAAGAACCAGAAGATCAATTACTCAGTTAAAGGTAGAATCAGGATTCAACCCTGATTAACTTTTCTTTTTCACTAACCCACACTATTTGAAGATAATACAAGACTATATTTCATTATAAATGTTCAATATTCACTACAATTTAAATACATTTCAGTCAAATGACATTGTCAGTTATTCAGTCAAAGCTATTAAGCTTTGAGGATCTGAGTTCAAAAGAGTCCTTAGTTTTCCCTACTATATTTAATAAGCCTTATTGAGCAGAAAGACTACAAAATTCTGGGAATTTTAAATTCAGTAAAATTTATCTCGCAGTTTTGCCCTTCCCAATGGAAAGTGTCAATTTGTTCTTAGAGAATATGAATTTGAGAATGCATCCAATCAAAAGTGCATAGCTACCTATATCCCTCTCCTTTTAGACTATCATATTTCAATTAGTGCAAATCATAATCTTGATGTGAAAAAAATCAACTCTATGTGATAGTACAAGCATACTCAGATTCTGCCATGGTTTTTAGCCAGAATAGAATAAATAAATCATATATAATAACTAGCATAGGATGAGTAATAAAACCATAAAATAGCTATGAATAGGCTGCAAGCTCATTGCTTTTCTAAACTTCAAAAACTCCTAGATCTAAAATTGATCTGAATCTAGGAGTTTCTGGAAATGTACAGTTTGAGTTGTCCCTTCAGTAAGCAACAGACTAACAATACAGGTCCAAAAATTATTTATTTCATAATGTGAGCAAGCCTGGTCCTCAGATGATAAAGCAGAAATTGTGTTCAAACTCTGGACCTATGACTCATGAAATAGGAGATAAAATTAAGATTTGTGTGTGTTCAAAATAAAATCAAAGAACTGTGGAATTATAGATTTAAAATTAGAAACAACCTTAAAAACTATGGAATCAAACCTTCCCATTTTACAGATGAGGAAAATGAACTACAAAGAGCTTAAACAACTTGTTTGATATCATATAATGAGGGTCTGCAGTTAATTTGAACCCAGGATTTAAATCCTAATTCCAAGTACAGTCCCCTATTTATTACACATAGATATTTTCTGACTTCTATTGACTACAGCTAGGTCACTACTTAAAGAGTAGGAATCATATAGCTAGACAGCAAAGAAAAGTCATTTGCTGTGCTTTATAGTGACCCTTTTTCCTCTTTGATCTGAAGTGGAGCATTTCAATTTCCTATAGCTTGACATTCTCATTATTTCCTTTGGCTATTCCCCCAGGTAAAGACTCATCCCTCTGCACACTGAGAAGAAGAAGAAACAGACAGCATGTGAAGGGAACTATCATAATATCATCCTTATTTCCTGGTCTCATTTTTAAATAAATGGAGGATAAACTTACACATATAATATACCATCCTAGTAATATACCATCCCAGGCCCATTAGCTTGCTAAAGAAAAATAATATAAATCCATACAATGGAAGTCACCTTGCTAGCTAAAAAATCTATGTCATTGATCAAAAAAATGCCTAAACAGAATATAAATAACCCTGAGAAATCCATTATTATGGCTAAGAAAAAAATAATATAACAAGAAGTGGTCTATAATGTGCCTTAAACAAAAGATAACATCACAAAGGAGAGCAAAACAACATAACACATTTCATCTGCCCAAATTGGTCTTTGGCAAACCTAAAATCTTAAAGAAACTTTCAACATGTCTTAAATATAAAAAATATATTTGTCCCATATTATGAGACCTTTGAATTTCTATTGGAATTGGAAACAGATTGTTTACTAAAATATCCAACAAACAACTAATTATTTTCCTATTTGAAGAATTCAAATATTAAATCTTACCTGTTTTAAGTATTCAAAAAATTTTATTTTTAGTTTATACAGAAGCCTTCCCTCACAACTAAATGTCATTAAAAATCTAAATATTTCATTAAACATAAATTTTCCCTTGGAAATAATATTTTCCCCCCTTTCTTTAAAAAAAATCAATAACTGCTCCTTCTAATACTTTATACAGTTTCCTAGCTATCAAGAAAAAGAGAGTCCAAATTTCTCTCTAACTTTCTATTTTGCCTATGCAAAATAAAAAATATATATATATAAAATAATATGGTTTTTGGTATAGTGAGTTCTCTTCACGATTCAGTGCTATAGATTTTGAGGATACAGTGGGTAGGGCATAAAGTTATATTAACTACTCCCCCAGCTAAAGACCCATCCATTTGACCTTTAGGAAGAAGAGACAGACTGCCTGAGAGGGAATTATAGTAGCATATCCTTTATTTCCTGGTTTCATTTTTAAATAACTGGAGGTTAAACTTACACATATAACATACCATCCCATTAACTTGCTAAAGAAAAATAATATAAATTCATATACCTTGTTAGCAAACAAAAGACTTGAGTTCAAATCAAGCTTCAGACACTTAATAGCTGGACAAACCATTTAATCTGTTTGCCTAAATTTCCTCATTCTTAAAAAAGGGAACAATAATAGCACCTGGCTCCCAGGGTGAGAATCAAAAATAAAAATATACAATATTTAACAAAGTACTTGACACAATACCTTGCACATGTGCTATTTGCTGTAATTATTATTATTATTATTGTATTTAGTCATTTATCAGTTTGTAAAGATTTGAGAAATAATGCATTGTTACACCAAAAAATTATTTAAATAATAGTGAATCTTCCAGGCCAGCCCACAAAGATGAATTTAATACTCTATACCAAGATAAGGTCGAAATGGGTTCATGACTTAGACATAGAATTATAATATAAGCAAAATAGAAAAACAAAGGATAGTCTACTTCTCAGATATCTGGAGAAAGAACGAATTTGTGACCAAAGAACTAGAGTATATTATGGAATGCAAAATGGACAATTCTGATTATATTAAGTTGAAAAGTTTTTGTACAAACAAAACCAATGCAGACAAGATTAGAAAGAAAGCAATAAACTGGGGGGGGGGATTACATAAATCATAAAAAAGGGAAAAGGACCCACATGTGCAAATATGTTTGTAGCAGCCCTTTTTGCAGTAGCAAGGAATTGGAAACTGAGTTTCATGCCCATAAATTGGAGAATGGCTGAAAAAGTTATTGCATATGAATGCTATGGAATATAATTGTTCTATAAGAAACAATCAGCAGAATGATTTCAGAAAAGCCTAGAAAGGCTAACATGAACTGATGCTAAATGAAGTAAATAGAACCAATAGAATACTGTACACAACAACAAGATTATATGATGATCAATTCTGATGGCTGTGGCTCTTTTTAGCAGTGAGGTGATACAAGCCAGTTCCAATGGCTTTGTGATGGAGAGAGCCATATGCACCCAGAGAGAGGATTGTGGGGACTTAGTGTGAATCACAACATAGCATTTTCACTTTTTTGTTGCTAGTTGGTTGCATTTTTTTTCCTTTCTTATTTTTTTTCCTTTTTGACCTGATTTTTCTTGTGCAGTATATTAATTATGGAAATATGTATAGAATTGCACATTTAACATATATTGAATTACTTGCCTTCTAAAGGAGGGGATGGGGGAAGGGAGGGAGAAAAAAAAATTGGAAGGGTGAATGCTGAAAACTATGCATGTGTTTGAAAATAAAAAGTTTTAAAAATAAAAATAGGAAAAAATTAATAAATAAGTTATCTTCATTATAATTCCTTCCTTTCACAAAGTTCACAATTTATCAAGAGCATATCATACACACACATGCACACACAGAGATACATATATACATATTATATATATAATATATGAATATATTATATATATGTAAACAGTGCTATATAATACAATTCATACTATGAAATCCCCACTTTATCAAATGGAATAATTCAATACTTCCTCAAACTCTGACTTGGCAAAGTCTTAAAGAATTATTTTGGCCAGCTACTTTAGAGCTGATTTGGAGATTAGCCTTTCCAATCTTGAATTAGTTTTCAGATAGCAGACATATTTGTCTATATCTGAGAAAATTCTTAAAGTCTGTTCCTTATGATAATGCCTGTTGGATCTTTTGCTTTGTTGGCATTGGCTTTTATAAGTCAAAGTCACCTTGATTCTACAGATGAAGCTTCATATTGGATTTTGGTGAAGAAAGAAGGAGAAATGCTAAGCGCTACATAAAGAATTAAGTAAGATAGCTAATTTCTGAATAGAAGAAATAAAGGATCCTAGGAAGTAATACAAGTTGAGAGGAACCTTGTATAGTAGATTTTAGAATTGTAGAAAGTGTAACTTGGTATTCTAGAAACAGGAAACAGAATTCATAAAGCAAGGAATATATCAGACATGTACAGGGTACAATGAATAATTATCCTGAAGCATCCAATCATTGAGGAAAATAGTATGAGGCTTAAGTTCAAAAACGTAGGGAGGTACAAGACTATTGTAGACCTTGAATGACAAAATAGAGGTCCAATGTTCTTTTTACCAATCTATCTTTCTCTCTCCCTTCCTTTCTCCCTCTTTTCCTTTATTCCTTCCTCCTTTTCTCCCTTCTTTCCTTTCTTCCTTTCTTCTTTTCTTTCTTTTCCTTAATTTCATTTATTCTTTCTTTTCCTTTCTCTTTTTTCTTCTTTCATCCCTTTCTTTCTTTTTTTTTCTTTTTTTGATAAGACACAGAGTACCTTAGAAGTGCGTTGAGCACAGCAATGACATAATCTCATTTTTCTATAATATTAATCTTGGAACTTTGTAGAGAAGTTATCATAAATATTTCTGTTCATATAGATATTACCCCCCACTGCTTTTTGGTAAATCTTTTTTAGATACAGACCTAATAGTAGCATTGCTAGACCAAAGATTATGCATGTTTTTTTGGTCTTTTGTGAATTGTTCCAAATTACTTTAAAGAATGGGAGAATCAGTTCACAACTTTAACAATAGTGCATTAATGCACTATTTTCCCCACTCTTTCCCTTCTCCAACAATTGTCATTTTCCTTTTCTGTCCTATTAGTCAATTTAATAAGTATAAGGTAGTACTTCAGAATTGTTTCAATTTTCATTTCTCCAATCAATTGGCATTTAGAGCACCTTCTCATATGGTTAGAGTTTTGGTTACTCCACCTGAAAACTGTGCACATCTCTTGATCATTTGTCAGTTGGGTAATGGCTCAGATTTTTATAAATTTGATGTCATCTTACATACTTGAGAAATGAGGTCTTCTTCAGAGAAATTTACTTCATTTTTTAATTATAATTGTCAAATGCATTTCCCTTCATTCTATTTCCTCCTCATTTCCTTCTATTTTTTTTTCTTTTCCCTTAACTCTACTCTCATCAAAAATATTTTGCTTCTGTCTACTAAATCCCCCAATCAATCTTCCCTTCTATCACTGACCCCTTCTCTTATCTGCTTCTCCTCCTATTTTCCTATAGGGTAAGATAGATATTTATATTCAATTGAAATTCTATGTTATTTTCACTTTGAACCAATTCTGATGAAAGTAAGGTTCATTCACTCATCCCTCTGTCCCACCTCTTCCACTTTATTACCTCATTCTATTCCTCTCTTTACCTTTCTTCCAATGAATTTTTCTTTACCACCATCTAATTTTTATTTTTAGCTATTATCTCTTTAAATTTAAATCACACCTGTGCCTTCTGTCTATCAACACTCCTAATTGCCCTAAAAATCTGAGAGTTCTTATGAGTTAATCACATTTTTGCCTACTAGTGTCCAGAAGGCTAAAGCAGTAACCATAGAGATTCAGGAATGTTAAATCATTTTACTATTGATGGTTTTTTTTTTTTAATCCCTGAAAAGAAGCTTACATATTGTTTGGTCAACATTTCAGCAAGACTTTTCATCTTAAGTATCATCTTTTCATGTAGGATTGTAACCATTTTAGCCTTATAAAGTCTTTTATAACTATCTTTCCTGTTTACTTGTTTATGCTTCTTTGGAATCTTGTATTTGTATTTCAGCTCTGGTCTTTTCATCAAAAATGCTTGAAACGACTCTATTTCATTGAATATCTACATTTTCCTCTGAAAGATTATACTCAGTTATACCAGATATGTAGTTCTTGGTGTAATCCTAACTCCTTTGCCCTTCTGAATATCATATTCCAATCCTTCCAGTCCTTTAATGTAGAAGCTTTTAAATTTGGTATTGTCTTGACTGTAGTTCCACGCTACTTGAAATGATTCTTTCTTTCAGGCTGTTTGCAATATTGTCTTCTTGACCTGGGAGAGCTGGAATTTGGCTGTAATATTCTTGGGAGTTTTCATTTTGGGATCTCTTTCAGAAGCTGATCAGAAGATTCTTTCAATTTCTATTTTATCTTCTGGTTCTACAATATCAGAACAGCTTTCCTTGCCAATTTCTTGAAAGAAATTGTCAAGGATTTTTTTATCATAGATTTTAGATAGTGTAATAATTTTTTTTTATTTTTTCCTGGATCTCCTGGATCTAAATTTCAGGTGACTTATTTTTACCATATATATGTATATATAAATGAAACCAAAAGAATTTAAGAAAAATAGAAGAGAATATGAAATATATATTATATTATATATACATATTATAATTACATATATATATCATAATTATATATATTTTAAATATAATTATATATATGTTATATAATTATATATAAATATATACATATATATATTTCACATTCTCTTCTATTTTTTCTTAAATTCTTTTGGTTTCATTTTACTATTTCTGGATTTCTTATGAATGCATTCCCTTCTATTCTGATTTTCTATTCTATTCTATTTCTATCCTAATTTTCAAAGAATTATTTTTTTTCAGTGAGCTTTTGTATTTCCTTTTCCAATTGGCCAATTCTACTTTTGAAAGGACTTTTTAAAATTTTCTCTTCAGTAAATTTTGTACCTCTTTTCCATTTGTTTATTTTATTTTTGAGACATTCTTCTCATTGACTTTTTGTACCTCTTTTACCATTTGGCCTATTATTTTTTTTTAAATTGTTATTATATTCAATATTTTTGTGTCTCCTTTACAAAGGTATTGAACTCTTTTTTCATGATTTTATTGCATAATTCTCATTTCTCTTTTTAATTTTTCCGGTACCTCTCTTATTTGATTTTTAAAATCCTTTTTGAGCTCTTCCATGGTTTGAAAATAATTCATATTTTTTCTTGGAAATTTTGGATGTTGGAGCTTTTATTTCATTATCTTTTTCTGAGTGTGTATTTTGATTTTCCTTGACACCATAGTAATTTTCCATGATCAGAATTTTTTCTGTTGTTTGCTCATGTTGCACTCCATCCCTTGACTTTTAACTCTATATTACCATAGGAACCTATTTCCAGGCTGGAGAGTGCCCTGTCCCAAATTTCAGGGGGTTTGTATAGCTGTTTTCAAAGATTCTTCTTAGGGATTTACAAGTTTTTCATTTTTCCAAAGGGGGTATGGTCTAAAGAGAGGTGTATTTACTACCCTCCTGATCTGGGCTCTGGTCTGTGTATGACCACAAGCACTTTTCTGCCTCAGAACTAGAATAAAGTAAGCTATAATCTCTGGTGTGCTAGTGCTCCTCTTATCCATGGAATTGCCACCCAGGACTGTGACAAATCTGACTATGGACAAAGTAACAGGGTTCTGCCCCCAGTAATGCCAAAAAGATTCTTGTAATCTTTAATTAGTTGCTCATGCCCTTTACCATTTATGGGCAGAGTTCCAGAAGTAGCCACTGCCACTGATGATTCAAGGGCTGTTAGGTCTTGCTCCTGATTTGTAGGGCCTTCCCTGTCTACATTGGCACTGCCAGTGCTGGACTATGCTCCACTTTCACCTAGGTACAATAGACTTTGTTGTCTTTGGCTAGAAAAGTATTTCACCAATTTCTGTGGGTTCTGGATCTTCAGGAATAATTTTATGGCATTATTTAAAGGTGTTTGAAAGCATTTGAAGAAAGCTCAGGAGATTTGCTGCTTTTGCTCGAAAATTATTTCACCACATACTTCTGTGGGTTCTACTTCAGGAATTGTTTTATGATATTATTTAAAGATGTTTGGAGGGGGTTGAGGAAAGCTTAGGAGATTTGCTGCTTTTTTTCCAGCCATCTTGACTCTGTCACCAAAAGATGGAATATTTTAATAAAAGTTTACAACAAGGATGAGTGATTACATGGAGAGGCCTCAGGGGCATCTACAAGTTCATGGTACCATCAAGGAGAATAGGAATTTCAGACTGTCCTTAAGATATCATATAGCAGAGAAAAGATATCCAAGATGTAGTGGTGTTAATGGGACTAACTGAAAATTTCCAGTGATAAAATAGAAGTTAGATCTACAAGATTCTCCAAATTACCCTCACATTAGCTACAAAAGAACCTTGAATGAACTTTGACAAATGTATTTTCCAAACAGCTTAGAGAAAATGTAAAGAAGAATATACTTGATCAATAATGTGTATTATTATTTTTCTGTTATTTATCAATCATTTTGGTCCTTATTCAAGTTTTTGGGATGAGTAATATCCTTCATCTATAAAATTGAGTCTGTTATTATGGATATGGGGATATTAATTGACTTCAGAGATTCTCAGTTCTGAACTATTGGGGAGAAGGGGAGAAAATATTAAAAGTCCAAAAGATTCTAGCTTAGTGAGAATAAGACTCACATGGGTATCTTGTCACCAATTTCTTTAGCATTGTTAAATGATAACATCAGAAATAGACATCATTTTATCAAAAATAATGTTAGGAAAAATGTATTTCTATCTTCTCGGACACAGTAACCTAAGGATCATTGTACCTCTCCACTCTATACTTAAACTATCTTATAAATCTTATCTCTTCCTATAAATAATAGTAATAATAACAATAGTATTTACAATAATAATAGTTACAGAGTCCTTTAAAGTTTATAAAATGTTTTACATATGTTCTCCCCTTGATCCTGACAACAACTATGAAATAGGTGCTATGATAAATATGGAAATATGTTTAGAAGATTGCATGTGTTTAACCTTTATTGGATTGTTTGCTGTGTTGGGGAGGGTTGAAGATAGGGGGAAAAGGTTTTGCAAAGGTGAATGTTGAAAAATACTTTGCAAGCATTTGGAAAAATTAAGATTCTTTAAAAAAGTAAATTAGAAAGAGAAAGACAGAGAGAGAGGGAGAGAGAAGCAGAGAGAGAGAGAGAGAGAGAGAGAGAGAGAGAGAGAGAGAGAGAAGGAGGGAGGGAAAGAGGGAGGGAGGGAGGAAAGAAGAGAGGGAAGAAGAGAGGGAGGGAGAGGGAGAGAGGGAGGGAGGGAGGAAGAGGGAGAGAAGGAAATAGAGGAAGAAAGGAATAAGTGTTATCATTCCTTCTATTTTACTGATAGAGGAAATTTAGGCTGAGAAAATTTAAATGAACACACAGCTAATAAATATTTGGGACAAGATTCAAACTTAGGGATTCCTGACTCAAGGTCCAGTGTTCTATCCACCGAACAACTTAACTCCATAGCTCCTTGAGAAGACCACCTATATTGCTTTTTGATTTGTATCCTTAACTTCTATTGTCATGCTTCCTTTTCATGTGTTATATTTTCCCATTCATTCAGTTCTGTTATGAAAAGGACCCTGGGCAGAGCTCCTTACCAGTAATGTGAAGCAATTAGATTCTATACCACTTTATAAATAAAACATGGTGCTTTCTTTTTCCTTGTGTGTTGACAAGATTAAGCCCAGTTTAGCAAAAGACAAGAAATCAATCTGTAAGATGGACAAAGGGAGAGACCAGTGTTTAAAATCTCAGTTTATTTTCTTGCCCAGAAAAGAATGGATCTTCTCTTCTCTAACATTCATCAAACAGAGAAGCCCAATGACCAGAGCAACTGTCTCCCACTGCCAATTCTAGAAAGTCAATAAATTATTGTAAAACACAGATCTAGTTTCTCCATTACTTTTCATTGCTAATTTATTTTCCAATATGACTGTTCTCATTATTTTTTCATATCCATCATGGGAAAATCAGAGGTACTTTCAAAAGTATTCATAATAAATGGTAGAACTGTCATTTTCCTATTGGGTGCCATCATATTCTATAGAACACTATTGTAAGCTTTATTTTCTGGGAAAGCATTGACATATAAGGTACAGAATACCTAGGAAAAGTCAAAGTAACCATCTTCATTATTCTGTCATTCTCACTTTTTATTTTATAAGTTTTCTCTCCAGTATTTTGAAAAGGACTCAACAGAAAAGAGTGAACAGAGGAAGAAATAATAAAGGAAGTCATTGTCAGCAAAGGAACTGATGTTTTACCAGGCAAAATAAATAAATACTAAGTGATTAAACTCAATTCTGATTTACCATGACTGGAAAAATATAATTTAGAACTGTAGCCATGAAAAGCAGGACATGAGATTCCTGTGAATTAAACACTAGGAAAAAGGAGGTTTCTATCATAAAATACCATTCACAGAAATATGTTTCATTGTAGAGCATAAATTTTGTTTTCAGGTTACCTATATATGGAATATTTTAAAGTAATTTAATATAATTTAAGTATATATAATAGATATATGATATAATAAATATAATTTGGGATCCCTCCAAAAAAAGACAGGGAATTTCCAAATTTAAAAAAAAAGTATTAAAACTTTTAATGATAAATTATGTAAGCATCGTACTTTTTTTTTAATATGGAAAGCATCTCATATTGCTTCTCTTTTTTATGTGTGCATACATATTTATACAATTATATTATTGCACAAGAAAAATCGGATCTACAAGAAAAAAAAATCTGAGAAGGGAAACATAATGCAAGCAAACATCAATAGAGGCATGAAAATGTTATGTTGTGGTCCCCATTCATATCCTCTCTCTCTGTGTATATGGCTTTCTTCATCACTGGACAATTGCAGCTGTTTGAAATATCCCATTGTTGAAGAGAACCATCACATTGCTTCTCAGTGATCAGTTGGGCATGGAGTCCAATCTGTTATTTGGTAGTGTTTTAAAGAATTTCTATAGTCAGCAAGCACTTATAAAATCACCTACTATGCTCCACATATTGCCAAGGAAGGGGGGGGGGAGTGGATCACAGCCCCTGCTATCAAGAAACTCACATTTTAATTAAAGAGACAACTGCAAACTATGCACAAATAAGACATATGGGAGATTTAGATATGATACATTGAAGATGAATACACCCTCCCCAGGCATTCTTTTTAGAGCAACATGATTTTAAAAGAAGGCAAAGCAACAATGAGTATACAATTTATTTTTTGGAAAGAATCAAAGTTAATTAGTCAAATTTTAGGATCAAATCCCTGCCCTTATCCTCTTTATTACTATGATCTAATCAACAACGTTAAATATCCATCTTTCCTTCCCTTAAAAAACTAGATAATTCAAAATATCAATTGAGCTAAAACAATCTTTTTTATCAATTTACTTATATAGGAATTACCCTCCCAAACCCCCCAAAGCCCATCTCCCCCCAAAAGAGTGGAAACATCTTCAAGTTATATTTAAGGGAAAAAAAGTCCTACTTATATAAGATAAGAATCAAGGTAGAATAAAAAAGAATAATAAAATATAAATATAGTGTAGGTGCCATGTGATACTGAGGGAAAAAAAGTGTCTTCTTTTGTTCCCATTCAATGATTTCCCAAACATCTGTCTTTTCTAATATCATATTTACTTCTTTAGTTTCTTTGTTGTTCATTTTTGGTTTAATTTATTGAATTCTGAGAGGGTAGAATTGAGTTCCCCCATTAGTATAGTTTGCAGTTTAGTATTATCTATTTCTTCTTATAACTCACTTAACTACTACTCTAAGAATCTGGATGCTATGTCACTTGCTGTATAAAAGGTACCATAGACAATGAAGCAGTGCTAATACAAAACATATTGCTGTGTTGTCTGTAGTACCTTTTAGCAAGATGTAGTTTCCTTTCTTTTTTTGCTTATATTATTAATAAGATTTATTTTTGCTTTACCTTTCCTGAGATAAGAATTGCTACCCCTTCTTTTCTTAAAAAAAATCCAGCAGAAGGTTAATAGATTCTACTACAGCCCTTGCACTTATTCTGTGAATGTCTCTTTACTTCTTGTGTGCTACTTGTAAACAACATTCAGCTTTTTTTCTAGATATTTTGGATTCAGATCTGTCACCCACTTCCATTTTTTGGCAAAAGAGGGAAAAGAAATAAAAATGGTAGGGGAAAAATTTGTACTATCAAGGCATGTAGCAATCACTAAGCATATTATACTTAAATAATGCTAGCATTAAGGTTCACTTCTGAAATATTAAAATAGACAACAGATTTCAAAAATATATTAATAAAGCCCCAAATAATGTTAATAAAACAAATCATTCTAATTTGACTCAAGAAAGATCAAAATTTTTTACCCAAAAGAAATTGATTGATAGATATTCTCAGAGTGCAAGATAAACAGATTAAAAACTTACAAAATTATTTTACAATTTAAAAAATCACTTTTCTGACTATTGTTTCTAGTTGTCCCTCTCAGTTATGTTATTAGTAATCACTCTGTCTCTGAACCTTACAGATCACCTGTTCTCCATTCATTCTCTTATACCCCTGAACTGTAAAGATTAATGAGTCATTAAATATAAACTTACATAGATCACTATATTTAACAGTCCCAGATCAAAAAACCACACCAGCCATCTTTTTCTTTTCTTTTCTTTTATGCCATTTACCTTGTTATCACGTTTCTCCTAGATATTGAGAAATCAATATTACCATTGTTTTCAGGGAAGACAATATCAATTAATTCTCTTACCAAAATATACTTCCTTGATCATTAGTCTTCAATTTGTGTTGTCTCCTCCTATTTGAATTACAGTCCTTAAAAGTAATTTAAAGTGTTCCTCTTCTGTGTAAATATTATAACAATTTAAACATGATTAACACATGATAAATTTGTAACAAATATTTTAACTTATTCATTTATTAATAAAGGGATAAATTGGCATGGCCACTGAATCCTTCAAGTGTAATTAAGAGTGACATTTCTCAATTGTGGCTATGAAATTATAAAATCCAATAGTGAAAAATGACACTTCTACTATCAGCAAAATCCACATGAAGTCAAGTAACTAAAACTTTTTTTTAAGTCTTTATATGACACTTAAAATGATATGTCAACAAAAGCATATAAAATAAATAGCTAAGCCATGTGGTTTGTTTATAGAAATAAAGACTTTATTGTACCAGTTTCAGAGCAGGTCAATATAACCAGAAATTACAAAATGTCCTTTAGATTTAAAGAGTTCAAATTTATTGATCATTACACATTAGTCAAGAATATAACAGAACCTCAGCAAAATATTGCAATAAATTGAAATTTTTTGTTACAAAATATCTAGAAAAATTTAAATAGCCAGAATTATATACCAGCAACTCACTAGCCTTCATAGCCTCTCAAACAAATATCCATAATACAAATACAGTCCTCAAACTATCTTTGAGAATCCAATGAATAAGCTATACTGAACCGTTGAATAAACTATAACATAAAATTCATCTAATCATCTAGACCTAACATTGATGTATTAAATAATAATAATGACAAGAATAGTGATTTTCATAGATGTTAACTTAATATTCTTAGTCTCCAAAATAAATAGTATAAAAAATTTTCAAAATACAGAATGGTTTAAAAATCTTGGTGTAGTTTTTAAGTTTTAACAGCTGAAATATTAATCTCTTGTTTCTATGCAGTTATTTCTATTCTGTTCGATTCTTCATGATTCTAGTAAAGCTGTAGTTGGCAATTTCCTCTGCCACTTCTTTTTCCAGATCATTTTCCAGATGAGGAAACTAAGGCAAATTTAAATGATTTGCAACTTAAGGATTTGAAGCTAACACGACCTCCCAAGGAAGATTATTCCTAACTCCAAGTTCAGCATCTGCTGTGCTCCTGGGTTTAATAAGTTAACACTGAACTAAAACTTTTTAAGATACTATCCTAAAGATTATGTGGAAGAAAAAATGCATGTGGAAACAGGATGAGGTACATAGCAAATGTGCCATCCTGAACATACTTAGAGTTTTTTAAAAAAAATGTTTCTAGTGATGTTACAAAAGACAAGTGTATATCTTAATGTTTTATTACAAAAATAATTATTTTATCAAATTATTCAATAATTCATAAAATTCTAAGTATAAAATAAAAATATGAGGATAGTGGCTTGTTCTTAGGCCCTGTTTCTATTTAGAAATACATTTTCTTGTACTTCGTATCTTCCTCCAGTCCTGTCGGCTTTGAAGCAATGCTGTCATCAACCACAAAAAGAAAGTTACTTTCTATTACACAATGAGGTAACTATTAGAAAGAAAATTTATTCCCCTTTTGGTGTCAGGGAGTATAATGCCAGAAGAGGGAGGAAAATGGAATTTTAGTAGGAGAGGAGTCTCTTTGGCAAAGTGTTTTACCTATGAAATTAGCAATGTATTTTCAAATTAAATTGTGTATCTTCTAGTTTTCAAGGGATATAACATTCCTATTTTGCATCAACAATTGTCAGGAAGTTGCAGTATATGGAATACTAATAATGATTAAAGAGGTAATAAAAATTTATTGTGATGTAGTAACTTAAAACTACAAATGATGACTTTTTGAAATATTCAGCAAGGAAATATAATCATTATCAACATCCCAGTGACCAAATCAGAAAGTAACAGGCCAACATATCTTTGTCAGACAGATTTACAATATTCTTGGTTTACTTAGCTATGGGTCATACTCAATACAATTTTAAAATAATCATTCACTGCCTTTAGGCCCTAGCAGAGTCATCTTTAAGGAAAGGAAATACTATCAAACTTGTTCTGAAGAACTGTGAGAGATATTGTATTAGTATTAAAATGTCAGTTATTCAATCAATAAATTTTATTAGGCATTCAGGCTTTAGGAAGAACTCAACTAGGTTCTATGAGAAGTTAGAAAAACAAAGAAAACAATGGTCTCTGCTCCTTAGGGGTTCACAATAAAGTACACTAAAACTTACACATGTACAATTAGGGTCAGTCTCTAAGACATATAAGTTTTTTATGAGTATATGAGAAAGGTATCTCTTTGGAGAGACATGACAAAAGGGGTTTTTTATCTGTCAGGAGGAGGCATTACTTGGTCGCTAAGCCACCATTAATATACTATAGGGGAAATCTGTGCCCCTCAAATATCTCTTTCCTGTTGGATGCAAAGCATAAGGAATTCACAGCCTTTGGATGTTGAGCCTCTGAGACTAATCTCTGATTGAGATGGAGCTGGCTTCTGTTTGTGTCTTTTTTCCTTGGTTACAGGGGCTTGTGAGATCTCAAAAAGAAGTTGGTTACATCCCCATTTTAGCAAAAAAAAAAAAAAAACAAAACAGAGCAATGTAAAAACTGATAAAGACCTTGGTAGATGTGCCAAAAGGGAAATTAGTCAACCACTGAGAAATATGACTAGGAAAAAGAGTCTACTTTATATTGATCAGGATATATTCAATAGATGTGAAATGTTAAAAAAAAAAGCAGTCTTGTTAGAAATATGTCAGTGAGGTTAGAGTTCTAAACTTTCAACTAACTGATGTTATTCTCTAATTCTTTATTACTTTAGTATGTCCTTTCTGTGTCAGATTCTGTTTCAGATTGAGACTGACTATTCTATACACTTGATTTTTGCACATACATAGGGCATCTTTTTCACTTCCTCTGACAACCCCTTGATAAGTAAGGCCCCTTGGACTCCAACTAAAAACAGAATTGCAGGTAGAAAGGAGGCAGTTTTGAAGCACTGAAAACCAAGTTCACCTGACCTTTTACTCCAGCCTAGAAATAAATGCCAGTCAGAACCTGTACTTGATGAAGAAGAGCTTGTTGTATTTTACAATTGATAGCAAAGGAGGCAACATGGTTCCCATTTTAGTATTTTAAGACTGTGAACAATAAATGGAGCCCTAAATTAGGAATCAGGACTGTATTTTAATTCTTTTCCCATCTAAAATGTCAAGCATTTAATACTTCTTGTTTGCCTTTGTGACCTTGGGGAAAGCATAAAGGAAAAAAAGGAAGAAAGAAAAGGATATAAGAATTTATTAATAACCCACCATGTGCTAAATACTGTTCTAAGTACTTTTTACAAATATTATCTCCTTTTTTTTACTCATAGAAACCCTGGGAGGGTGCTATAATTGTCAGTTGAGGAAAGTCAAGCAAAGGAAGTTACATGAGTTGTCTGGAGTTATATAGCTAGTTAGTATTTAAGACTAGGTATGAATTTTGGCTTCTAGTTTCCTCAGATATAAAACAACATAATTGGACTGGAGAGTATATTGGCCCCTTGCATCTCTGAAACCTATCATTCTAATATATTCAAATGTTTAATAATTATATAGGATTCTGTGAATAATGCTTCAGAGAAGAAGTTGGCAGTATGTTGACATCTGTTTGCCTTAACAAAAACAACTGAGGTGTGGAACCTGACAAAGAATGCTGAGCTAATAAACTTCATCCATTTTAATGATTCTCTGTCTATCTCTCTGTCTGTGTTTCTATTTCTCTCTATCTTTTTTCCTTTCATAAGAGTTGACTTTTGGGCAGTGAAAGGTGATGGATGCATTGGGGAGTAATAGGAATGTAAAAACAAACACAAAATGTAAGTAACTATTTTTAGAAAGAAATTGAATTTATTTCTACTTTGATTTCCCCTTAACATAGATGTTAACCAGATTATATAATTCTGGAGAGGACCTAAAAAGAATCCTCTAAGAAGGACAGCATGTAATTAAATGTACTATCTTCCTTATGCATTATCTCCCTTATTAGAATGTGAACTCCATGAGAGTGGGAAAAATCATCAATTTATTACCCTAATGCCTATCACAGTGCTTTGCACATAGTAAGTAGTTAATAAATTTTTATTCATCTATTCATCACTGAACATAATACTTTCTTCATTAATCTTTTAAACTTTAGTGTCAGTTAACACATTCATTTGATTCTTATTGAGAGATGCTTTAGTAGATTGAATTAGACTAGTATTCAAATCTCATCTCTGATAATTAGTAGCTAAGTGATTATGGGTAAACCATTTAACCATACTGGGTTTCAGTTTTCCTATTTGTACAATAGAAATAAAAACTGCTTTATAGGACTATATTAACAAAGTCTCAAGGGACTTAATATATACAAATATATAATAATATATATAGTAACATGATATGTGATGCAATATTATTTAATGTAACATTATAATGGCATTTTCAGACTTTAAAGCCACTTTATATATAATTTGCCACTTATTCATATATGAAATTGAAAGTTGCCAAGAATGGACATTAAAAATATACATTGGAGGAACTATTATAAAGGAACTTAGTTTAGAAAGCAAATTAAAGTCAAAGTAATTTTAAAAGCATATTTAGATATTGAAAATAATGATCCAAAGTATATAAAGTTGGGTGATGTGGCATACTCTCATTTGTATGGGTTTATACTTCAACAATTGCTGTTAAAATAAATGTCTGATTCAGCATATTCTTTCACTAAAAGTATGTGACAGCTTGTATCCATTGCAAATAGCATGCATTAAAACAAGATTGCTTTCCATCTGCTAGAAAGTGCAGTAGTAGCTTCTAGTCTAACTAGTGTTAGGGAGAAAATGACTGTTACTTTGAAGCAGTAAAGTGCACAGTACATAACATTTAACTATTTAACAATCAAACAAAATCACTAGGGAAGTATGAAAGTTTGACCTCTGGAATCCTGGGTAAGAACCTGCAATTCAGATTGTCATTGGAGAAAAGGAAAAGAAAATATGCAAGAACTACATATTGCTGCTCCAACCTATGTGCTTTTAAAAAATTCATGTAGTCATTCTTTTTTTTTCATTTAGAGATTTTATATGTGTGTGTGTACATATATACATTTACATGTGGGTGAATATATTAATATATATGTATGCATGTAAATAGAGATATCTATAGATATCTCTATAACTATAGCTATAGTTATAGCTATATCAATAGCTTGCTCTAAAGAAGCAGCTGAAAATTATGGATAGAGATCTACCCTTAGAGCTAGGGTGATCGTGATTCAATTCCTGTTTCTGAATCATAATGACTGTGTGATGACTGGGCAAATTAATATAAACTCTTAGTGCTCTAGGCCACTAAAATTACATATAATGCATAGAAAATACCAACTTACATTAATAGAGTTTCATGAATGTGGTGGTCCCTATGCCAAGGAAATCACAGTCCCATTTCCAGTCCCTATCTTATCTGCTGTATGGAAGGCAGTTTTGAGGATACCCCAAAGAAATACTCCTTGGAGTTAATAGTCAAGCCAAGGACATATTACATGTACAGAAAACTTTAAAATTATATGAAATATCTCTAATACAAACAATATTACAGTAGAATTACAAAGCTATAATATCTATGGAGTTTAGATGCACAAATTGGCTGAATCACTCAACTGGAAATTATGCAAAATACATTATGGAACACTGGTCTTACTCTTTAAGGTTACCAGTATCTACACAGTCACACATGCTAGCAATCTAGGTGTAATTCTTGACTCCTCAGTCTCTGTCCTTCTCCATATTTAATCTGTTGTCAGGCTCTATGGTTTCTAGCTAGTTAAAAATTCTTGTATATGCCCCTTTCTCTCCTTTCATATTATTATCCCCTGATGTAGGCACTCATTATCTCATACCTGAACTCTTACATTTGAAACTTTATAATCTAGTGATCCTGAATTCCTTGTTGTTCACTACACCGAATCTTAATCTTCCTACTCTAGGGGATTTTGCTGATTGTCTTGAATCTCTCTCCACCCTCATCTCTGCCTCCTAGCTTTCTTGTCTTCCTTCAGATCTCAACTAAAATCCCATTTTTTGCAAGATTGTTCTAATCTTCCTTAATCTTAGTGCCTTTCCTCTAAGATCACCTTCAATTTATTCTGCATACCAGTGGGTCTCACAGAATGGACCAAAGAAAGCTGGGGTCTCTGAAACCGTTTCAGATGGTCTAAATTAATTTTTATGGTAAATATCTATAAATATTACCTACATAAACAAAAACTTTTTGGGCAGATTCTCAATTAATTTTAAAAGTATAAAGCTCCTAAGAAAAAAAATTGAGAGCTTTTGCTACATATGTCTTATTCAGACATAGTTGTTTGTATATGTGTGCATGTTGTCTTTCTTCGGGTTTTCTTTTAATCTTCCTTTGTATCCCCAGTGTTCAGCACAGTGACTGAAACACAGTAGGTGCTTAATAATTTCCAGTTGACTTGGCCTATTTTGGGGGTAATTATAGACAAATTACTTAACCTCTCTGATACTTATTTTCCTGATTTTCAAATGGGAATATTACCTATATTGTCTGCCTTATAGAATAGCAACAAGGGACTAATGTGATAATGGCATTTAAAGTAATTTTTAAGTTTTAAAGTACTTTGTAAAAGCCAATTGTTATTCTTATTTCCATTACTTTAACTGTTATCTAGACATTGTGCCTAAAATTCCTTTAATGTCAAGCAGAAAGAGGTCTCTTTAATAAAGTGAACAATTCCTAATAGATGGTAAAAAGATAAAACAAACAAGCAAACAAAACAAAACAAGACATTCCCTTGTTTCCCAAAATATTTTTTCAGGCCTCTTTCTCTGTGTCTCTCTTTCTCTCTGTTTTTATGTCTCTGTTTCTCTCTCTCTTTCTCTGTTTCTTTCTCAGTCTGTCTCTGCCTCTGTCTACTTCTCTATTTCTCTCTCAGTTTTTTCATCCCTCTCTCCTTCCCTTTCTTGGTTCTATTTCACAATATTCTAGTTCTCACTTATGTTGGAATCAAAATGGAATCTGCTATAAAGAATATAAAGTAAAATAAGTGTATGGTCCTGTGACTTTTTAGATTTCTTTCCCCCACAAACCTTAACAATAATGAAAAGCTGATCTTTCCTCCTTCTAGGTCTGTTTAGCTTTACCTGATGTCTTACCTTGGTTGGGAGACAAACTTGTTTTCCATATCCTATCTCTCTGCCCCTGCTCCTAATAAAATAGTTCCTTGAAGGCAAGAACTTTCCTACTTGCTTCAATTTGTGTCATCAGCACCCAGCACCATGCCTAACACTTAATCAGGCATTAATTTCTTTGCCTCTTCCTGTCTCAGTTTCTCTGTATAAGTCTATCTACTTCTCTTTCTCTGAACGAAAAAGGTTAGATGAATGAGTAAGAACTAAATATGTACTACTTTACTGGGAGAAAAATATGGTGGTGGGGTGAATTCTTATCTAACTCTTAGTTCCTCCTTTTTATGTGACACTGAAAAAGCACTATACTGAATGATCCCCTGCAGCCTGAGTTACTGTTTTCCACATGCTCAACTTACAAATTAGAATAGGAGTGAACTGAGAAAATGAGTCCTTTTGTTTATTACACAATAGAGAGGAAGCATTAAGTCCAATTATTCCTCTGTCCTTCTATGTTAGGTACCTTTGAAAGCTATATTAATAGCTGAAGTAGCATATATGTGGCCTTAAAAGAGAGTTAATGGTGCTTTCAAAAGATTCTTAATTTATATTGAAAGTAACTTAGGCAAGGAAGAGAATTAGGTTCACAAAGTGTACATAGTATAATGTTGACACATAGAGCATACTCCAGAAATAATTATCTGTCACATAAAAATTCTCCCCATAGTACATTAGTCATCTCCAGATGTGAAAGTTACCAATGTCTCATATGATTATTTTCCACGTTCTTGGTAGTTCTAGATGTCTGCATATAAAACAGGGGAGGAAAAGCAATTGGAGGATTCCTCGGATAAACACATAGTTATACAACTCTCAAGAAGGCATGGTCCTGGGGCAGCTAGGTGGTGCAGTGGATAGAGCACCAGCCCTGAAGTCAGGAAGACCTGAGTTCAAATCTGGTCTCAGACACTTCCTAGCTTTGTGACCCTGGGCAAGTCACTTAACCCCCATTGCCTCAGCAAAAAAAAAAAAGAAGAAGAAGAAGAAGAAGAAGGCATGGTCCTACTTTACTTCAGCTTCCCAGAAAGGCTCTTAAAGTCCCAAACACATTTTTCTCCACCTGTAACTTGTAAGTAGGTAGGCTTAGAAACCCTTCTCTTTGTTTAGACCATTCCCAGGCTGCAATAGACATAGAACTGAAATTAGAGCAAGGCTACTGGGGCTATTTTCTAAGCACAATATAGGATTATGCTGTACATCTCTTCTTCAGTGGTGTGGAGACTGACGTTCTCATGCTTTGTACCTCAATGTCCTGCACTGGCATATCCCCCTCCTACCTCTCCCTTCTTACCCAAGGCATGGGAATAAGGCAGGCTCTAGGAGAGAAAAGGGAATAGAATAATAAGTTAGTAGTCAAGAGATAAAGAAGAAAAGACTAGCATCCTTCCAAAATTTGTCAGAAGAGACTGAGTTTAATCTTACCCTTTTTCCAAACTACTTTCATCCAAGATTAATCAGTAATTGCCTCTTAAAGAAATTGAACTTGAGCTAAGCCTCTAGGGAGTTTAAAAATGTGAAGGTAAAGATGGAGGATGCATTTCAGGTGTGGATGATAGACTATGCAAAATCAGAGTTGAATATAGTATGTCATATTTTAACACCAAGAAGTAGGCCACAAAAGCCAAAACACAGAGTATGTGAGTCATAAGGATGGGGGTTGGGGAGGGAGTAATTATCATAAGAGAAGCTGCAGCCAGACAGTGAAGAGCTTTTAAATTATGACAGAGCAGTTTGTGATTTATTCTAAAGGCAATTAAAAGCCACTTTAGTTTCTTGAGTTAAATTTCTTTAGTTTGATTAAACATATGATTTGAGGATAAAATAAAGAAAGGTAAAACTGGATGCAGGAAGAGCAATTAGAAGAAAAAGAAAAGAAAACCAAGTTCACTATCCTGAGTGAGTGATAGGTATTCTGAATTAGTAGTTTTAGATGTCTGACAAATGAGAGAAGATATATGATTACTAGAAAAATGTGGATTTTTTATTGCAAATAGTTTGCAAAATGGTTGACTGTGGTAGAGAACTCTATTTAATAGAGATAAATTCACTTCAAACTGACCAACCCTATATGAATCTAAGGAGAGATTTTCCCAGTAAGATCTCATAGTGTAGTTTATTCCCACAATACTAAAGTATAGACTCAACAATAATATGAGGAGGATATTTAACCTCCTATTTCATGCTTTCTTGGAACCATTTCCTCTAAATCCATGTAGCCAACAGTGAAGTTTAAATAAGATTTTTATTTTTATTTGGAGGTAGGATATCTTGTACCTAGAAAAGTGCCCAGTAGTATTTAGTGGCTTCAATTTAAATAGCAATATTTTTAGAAAAAATACCTTTTTAGTTTTTAAGACAATCATTCTTTTGGCTTTTGTCTCAGTGGACTGCAGAAGAAGGCAAATTGTATGAGCTGTTATTCATCCTAATACAATTTCATTTCAATGCAGTGCACTTAAAAATTGTTTCTATGTATTGTGTATTATTAAGTTACCTGATAAATGGAGTATAATATATGGGATAATTTTATGAAAATAACAGATAAAAGGAAAAAAAATCAAGTATGATTTTTGTGCACCCCCTCTCCAAACATCTTTAATTTTGTTCAGTAGCAAATTGTTGATAAAATTAAGTATGTTAACTTTGCTCATGTAAAAGTATACTTAGAATTTACTGGAGAATAACATTTAAAAAACGGTGTGTGTTTTTTTGTTAGGTACTAATACTTTTTCAAAATGTAGTAATCAATAATTTTAATAAATGCTCATTAAACCTACCTCTCCTATTAGGTAGATTTCTAGACAATAAGAAGAATATTTTATTTCTTTATTTTTCAGTATGACAGAGTGAGAAAAGGGATCAAGTTGGAATCATGGGAAGTAAGTTTAATGCCTTGTTCTTTCTACTATGACCAAGGTTACGTTTGGCAAGGCACTTATCTCACTGGGATTCAGTTTTCTCATCATCCATGAAAGAGGAGAATTGGCTTAGATGACTTTGAAAATTTCCTTACATCTATAGATCTGTTACCTTAAGTATCATCATTTGGCCTTTCATTTTTGTAAAGTCCTTATTAAATTATCATTTTATATTTTACTATCCCTTTTTTAGCATTGAGATTTTCTGTGAAAGACTGCATTGTTACTTATGCACAGTTCTTAAACATTCATTCTATGTGTTGACTGGGGAACAGCACTCAAACAGTCAGGAATCACAAATTTCCACCTACTATGATATCTGATATATGCTCAGACCACCTAAAATGGCAACATCAAAATGGGACATGCTTAGACTTGCTGGGGGCCAATGGTACTAGCTTGGGGATTTGTTCTTATTTGTCCTTTTTCATATTAGGTTCAGGAAGACAAGAAACTCAAGTCACGAAGATTTCAGAGAAAAAGATTACAAACAGGCTGTTACATTCATTCCAGGGAAAAGTTCTTAGAAGCAAGGGTTGGATTAGCTCAGAGATTTTGGATTTGAAATTGATTAGACTAATGCTATGTAAGAATTTAGTTAAACTGTGAGCTTAATCTCCCTCTCCTTCCAAGAGAATAAGTTGATCTACAAGAAATTATGCTTTTCAGATAGTGGGAGAAAATATTTATGTATTTGTTTATTCTATATCTTTGGAGTCATTATTTCTTTGCAAAAGCTAAATGAAACTGGGGTACTAGTAGCCAATTGCTAAAAAGAAAAGTAGACTTTGAAGGACTTGAGATGATGGAAAGAGAGAAAGTGGTAGCCTATAATACAATAAGATGAACTTTCCTTTGAAATGTTTTTCTGAACTATATGAGCACATTACAAAATGCTTTTCACACAAATAAAGTTAAATTTAAACAATTGGGAAAATATGAATTGTTCATGAGTAGGCTGATAATAAAAATGTCAATTCTATCTAAATTAGAATACTTATTCAGTGCTATACCAATCAAACTACCAAAAGTTATTTTACAAAGCTAGAAAAAAAATAATAACAAAATTCATCTTGAAAAACAAAAGGTCAAGAATATCAAGGGACTTAATGGGGAAATGCAAAGAAAGATTGCATAGTCATAAAACAGCAGTCATCAAAACCATTTGGTACTGGCTAAGAAATAGAGTGGTGGATCCGTGGAATAGATTAGGTAAATAAGACACAAAAGCCAATGACTTAGTGTTTGATAAACCAAAAGACTCCAGATTCTGGGACAAAAATTCACTTTGACAATTTTCCGAGAAAACTGGATAATAGTATGGAGAAACTAGGCATAGACTATTTTCTTACACCATATACTAAGATAAAATAGATGCATGATTTAGACATAAAGAGTGATACTATAAGCATATTAGAAAGGCAAAGGATAGTTTACCTATCATATCTTTGGAGAAGGAAGGAATTTATGACCAAATGAGAAATAAAGAACATTAGGAAATGGATAATTTTCATTACATTAAATTAAAAAGTTTTGCACAAAGAAAACCAAAGTATCCAAGAATAGAAAGGAAGCCAAAAGCTGTTTCTGATTAAAGGCCTCATTTCTAAAATATATAGAGAAGTGAGTCAAATTTGTAAAAATATAAGTCATTCTACAATTGATAAATGGTCAAAGAATATGAACAGGCCATTTTCAGAGGAAGAAATTAAAGCCATCTATAGTCATATGAAAACAAATGCTCTAAATCACTATTGATTAGAGAAATGCAAATTAAAACAACTCTGAGGTATACCTGTTAATATTAACATTAGATGGATGTCCAGATGGGAAATCACTGAAAAAAATCATGATATATGAATGTAATGCAACCCTATTATTGTTCTATAAGAAATGAGGGGTAGCTAGGTGGTGCAGTGCAAAGAGAACCAGTCCTGAAGTCAGGAGGACCTGAGTTCAAATCTGATCTCAGACACTTAACATTCCTTAGCTGTGTGACCCTGGGCAAGTCACTTAACCCCAATTGCCTCAGCAAAAAGCAAAAAGAAAAAAAGAAAAAGAAAGAAAAGAAAGAGATGATGAACAGAGTTCTGTCAAAAAAATCTGAAAAGATTTAGATGAACTGATGCTGAATGAAGTAAGCAGAACCAGGAAAACATTATATACAATAACAGCAAAATGCTGGGATGACCAATTATGATAGACTGAGCTCTTCTCATCAATACAATGATCCAAGACAATTCCAATAGACTTTGGACAAAAAATGCCATCCACATCCAGAGAAACAACTATGGAGACTATTGAAACATACTATTTTCACCTTTTTGTTTTTGTTTTTTTCTTGTCTTTTCCCCCATTTTTTTTTCTTTTCCAACATGATTCATATGTTAAAAATGATTGTATATGTATTACTACCATCAGATTGCTTATTGTCTTGGGGAAAGGAAAGGTAAGAGAGGGAGAGAGAAAAAAAGTGAAACTTAAAACATTACAAAAATGAATGCTGAAGGGGCAGCTAGGTGGCGCAGTGGTTAGAGCACCAGCCCTGAAGTCAGGAAGACCTGAGTTCAAATCTGGTCTCAGACACTTAACATTCCCTAGCTGTGTGACTCTGGGCAAGTCACTTAACCCCAATTGCCTCAGCAAAAAGCAAAAAAAAAAAAAATGAATGCTGAAAACCACATTTACATGTAATTGGAAAAATTACATACTTATAAAATGAAATTTTCAAAATACATATTTTGAATCTATTCCATTATTTTCATTCTTTCTATCACTAATCTAGTTCAGGGCTTTACTACCTTCTCCCAGAATTATTTTTAATATCCTTCTCACTGGTTACAACTTGTGTGACTGCTAGTAACCAAGACTAGTTACTGCCTCCAGTCTCTCCTTATAATTACCAGTCCTTTCAACCATCACCAGATTATTGGCGATAATGAAATATTAAACATGTCTTTTCCTTCCTAAAAAGAACTTACCCTGCCTCTGCTCCTAGCACAATTTTAACAAAAGAAATCAAAGAATCTTAACATTTTAGAGTTAAACCTTAGAAATCTTTTTTTTTTTTTTTTTTTGCTGAGACAGTTGGGGTTAAGTGACTTGCCCAGGGTCACACAGCTAGGAAGTGTCTGAGACCAGATTTGAACTCAGGTCCTCCTGACTTCAGGGCTGGTGCTCTAACCACTGCTCCACCTAGCTGCCCCAGAAATCTTTCAATCCAACTCTGAATTTACAACTGCAGAAAACGAGATATTAAAGATGATTATAAATAACAAGATAATTGTAAATTCTCAGTTTGACATTCAAGGATCATCTTTCTGGATTAATCACCCTCCTTCCCTCTATACTCCAGTCATAATGTTTCAGTTAGACTGTTCCAGTTACAATTCTAAAAACATATTTTGAAACTTTCAATCTCTGTTTTCTCTATAAGTTCCTTAAAGACCGAGATAGGACATAGGGTATTCATTCAATATTTCCTACACTGTTTAACCTAGTACTTTGGATACTGTGGGAGCAAAATAAATATTTGTTGAATGGGCAATCAATGATATGACATAGGCCAGAAGATAATGCCAGCATTTAATATTGTTTTTTTGTAAAATAATGTCTAGTATAGGTCAATGGGAATACTTTTTGCTTTCAAAGATTTAATTACCAAATGATCATTTCTAGCTCATGTATCTCCAAAGGTTAATACTTCAGAAAGACCAAAATGAAACTCTAATGTGTAACCTTTATCTCCCCTTGCTAAAGGCAAGGTCTGTAGGCAGGGAAGAACAGTTGAAAAACATCTTAAGAGCAGAAAGTATCCTGAACCCTAAAGCCACTCCAATTACTCTCAAGCCAAACCATTAGAATCCACTTTAAGGGGAAATATCTATCTTGGTTCAATAGCCTGAACACCTCTACTGTTATCAAGAAAAAATAATATAACTTGGCATAAAAGCTGAATAGACTGAAGGAAGGAGCGATTAAATCTGATTATATAACAAATAATAACATCTTGAATTTATTTTGTTTACTAAATCTCCTAATGTTTAAGAGGACAGTGTCAAGTATTTATTTTATTGTTTTTAATTTTGTTATTTTCCTTTCCTTTGTTTGGGGTAAAAGATTCTTATAAATGCTTTAAAACAGTATGTGATGTCTTACCCATTTATTTCTTTTGGGGACTTGAAATCAATCATTCTTTATAGAATTATTTGTTTTTCTACATGTATGTATGCATTTGCTTTATGAAACATGATATTAATAGATTTTTGGCTTTCTTTTTGATGCCTGTGATAAGTGAGTCCTAGGTGACCTGTATTGATTGTCTAGAGACTTAAAATCATTCTTCAATCCACATTTTATTATATAAATTTATTTTAAAACAAAAAGAAGCAAAATTCTCCCAGTATATAAGCTACTTTTAGCCAATAGTTTAAATATATTTGGTAGATTTTATGTCATCTGCAAATCACTCAAAAATTAATGTAATAATTTGCTTAATATTACTATAGTTTCCCAAGGTGTATATAATGTTTGAAAAAATAGCATCCCATTCAAAATGAGATATTATAAACATAAAAGAAAAAGAAAAAAATTGACATCTGATATTCTTCTTTACTTGTGAGTGTCTAAATTTATAATTATTAATAAAAAAGCAATTAGTGGTAGTCTTAAAATATTTATAGACAAAGGTGAAGGATCTAGTCCCTATTAATCTTTCTGAAGTGAATATTGTAGCAAGAGCAATCTCTCCCTTGGAACTTCTTCTCTTTCAGGAAGCAGGCCTGTACACAACTAATCAACTTGAGAAAGGCTCATTGAGCATGGTCAGAAAGGTGTTCATACAATAATTTTCTGTGGTAGTGGGACTTCCAAATTGACATAAGTCTTCAGAATGGGTACTAGCCTCAACCTGGGGTAAGTAATGACAAGTTAAGTTACTTTTCTGATGTCAAAAGGAATATGCTAGAGTAATTTTTTTTAACAATGCATAGAAGGCATAGACCCCAGAGATTACAATATAAAATCTTTATTCATGATTAAAGGAAGACTGGACACACAAAAGGATCTCATGAAAGGATGAAGCCTGAGATATGAAAATTAAGACATTTGTAAAATCCCCCCACAGTGGAAACTAAAGTACAAGAGGCTCAAAGCCTATGGGTAGTAATACAACAACTATATTATATATAACTATAACTACCCATTCCACTTTTGTAGAGATCAAGCTATTTTAGCAAGTTTTTTCTTATGTAAAATAAAAAGAAAATTTAGGTTCCATATATTGTTCCTATTTTTGCCCTTTGGAACCAGACAGAACAAAAATATTCATTCTTCCCTATAAAGATCCTTAAACTATTTGAGGATAGCAATCATTCCTTCTCTCTCTCCTAAAATACATTCCCCCTTTCACTCCCCAAAAAAGGAAGTTATGGTCACTCAGATCTAAATAACTCAACTTTTTCTCAGGGTTTTCTTACTGTAATTTTTAGGAATTTCTTAATGTAATACTTCAAAGATTAATAACTTCATCAGAGTCAATCCTTCCTCTAAACACATGCATCAAACTCCTGTTAAAAGATACTTATTACGAGGTCTTTCTAGTTTGGTAGAGACTGTGAGGGAATTTGCCTTTCACTAGTTGAGGCTTCTACTTGGCTACAATGAGGTGATAGAAAAAGAAAAGCTTTATTGGGGAAGAAGTTCTTTAACTTGTTTGACTACTAATAATCTTTTTATATAGAATCCTTTGATTGAAAGCATAAAAAGTGTTACCTTCTGATTGGACAGTTGTAAAAGATATTGTTAATGAATTAGATAACATTAATAAAGATGGGCTGGTTTTGTGTACGGAGCAAGGGTCAATAGGTAGACAATCAGAGTACTCCATTGAAATCATCTAAAGTCAGGATAAGCAAAGAATGCTTTTAATACATTAGTTGCATTCCCCCCAGTACCTCATCCTCCTCCCCTCCACATATATACAAAATTCTTCTCATGGCAAATTTATGGAAAAACTAGCCAAATTTGCACTGGATGAGCTGCCATGGATGGGTTGTGATCTGTTTTCTTGGAAGAAAGTTCTCAATCAATAACATCATAGATCCATTGACCATTGATCCATCTGACAAGTCCCTCTTATTGACTGAAGGTTTGTACCACCTTGGATAAATATCTATCACTCTATTTTCTGCTGCTTACTCTTTGTGAATCTGGCTTCAGGGAGAGCACTGTAGGAAATTAAGTATACAAAACTATCAGTTATTAAGAGTCTACTATATTCCAGGCACTCTGCTAAACACTAGGTTTATAAAATGAAGCAAAAGTCAGTCCCTCCCTTCAAGGTGGGGAGGGAGTTTAATGGGGAGCCAACATGTGAATATATATATATATATATGCAAAGCAAGCTACATACAGCTTAAATAACAGATGATTAACAAAGAGAAGGCATAAAGTTAAGGAGGTTTGGGAAAACTTTCCTTTATAAGGAATTTTTGGTTAGAACGTAAAGGACTCCAGGGAAACGAGTAGTCAGAATTGAGGAAGGAGAGCATTCCAGACATGGGAGACAAAGAAAATGCTTGGTACTGAAAGATGGAAGGTTTTGTTCATGACATAACTAGGAAGCCAGTCACTGGATCTAAAAGTACAGGGCAAGGAATGTTAGGTATAAAAACATTGGAAAGGTAGCATAGGGATAGTTTATAAAAGACTTGGAATACCAGTGGTTTTTGTAGGAATGAAGTAGATCATTCAGAAAGAGGCTAGTAGAAGCAAAAACAACAACAACAACAACAAAAACCAAATAAAAAACAACTAAAGAATAAACTATCCATACTTAAAGAATTTCTTACCTAAAAGAGGCAACAATCAAATATATTGCAAGAAAAATTAAGAAGCTTTGTAGCTAAGAATTCCAAGGACATTAATTATATTGAAATTTTATGGAATTCTTTTTTAAATTATTTTTAATGTAATTCAGATATGAGCACTTCACATTTTCAATAATTAATTAGCCTGTGATTAAAAAAAAAAAAGGTTTCTGTAACTTTTTCTGAACGGGTGGGATGGAGTGAGAGGTTGTCTCTTTGCCTTTGGGATAACATTGTTTGACTCTATTATGCTGTGCCATGCTTAAGTTTCGTCATGTTCTCCCTTAAAAGAGGTTTGTAGTATTTACTCTAGTTAATGGTTAAGTGGGTATTGATCAGAAAATCTCCTTACTGGCTAAAAGTGAGTTTGGAATTCCAATACAAACTGGAAGAGTTCTCAGGAGCCATTTGGCCTAAATATGATTGAGCAAGAATACTTTATACAATATACCTAGCAAGGGGTCATCAGTTTCTGCTAAAGGTCCTTCAGTAAGCTGGATCACAATATGTCCCAAGATGCATTCCATTTTGCTATCATCAACATCAAGTACAAATTTTCCTCTTTGCATCTTCACATTGCTCCTATTTTTCTGTCTTCTGAGATTAAACAGAACATAATTATACCCTCTTTCTTTTTTTAAAAAAATATACCCTCTTTCAAATAATAAACCTGGGAATGCTTTATGAGAATTATTATTACTCTCTCCTTAGTGCTTTTCTTCTTCAATATACATCTCCTGTTTCTTTAATTGATTTGTGAAGGCACTGAAGCCCTTCCCCATCCTGGTTGTTGGAAAAGTGGTGTGAAAAGCAAATCATGATCCAATCTTACTATGTGAAAGGTAAGACAAAAGCAGAGTAATATGTGGACATTAAGGAGAACAATAGCAGGTATTAGTCAGAAGAAATGTTATTCAGTTAAGATAATCTAGAAAGAATGTGAGTCATTCAATCTCACTGCCTTTTTGCTTATCTGAAACACACTTTTTAATTTTTATAACTTTTTCACCCTGCCTATCAATGTCTTAGAAAAAGAACACCCATGAATTAGAATACATAGTGTAAGTCAATGTGATATAAAAGGAAAAGTATCAGGCTTGGAATCAAGAGAAATTTGAGTTCATATTTTACATTTGCCAGTTACTAACTATGATGGTGAATAGATCACACCATAGTATCTTGAAATGTCAATTTTCTCATTGATAAAATGGGAATAACTATAATTGCAGGACTAAATTCATAATATGAAACAATAATATATATAAAGAACATTTCCCAAGTTTAAATCATTATATAAAGTTTAATAATTATTAAAGAGGAAGAAAAGATAGAAACCAAAGCCAAGATATCTAGATTTCATAAGACAGAGTACCTTTTGAAATTTATAGTTAGATTCATATTATGGCAGAATATGGAGCTTTGGGCAGTTTTACGGCCAATAATAATAATGATAATAATGTTTCTATAATGTTTTAAGGTAGCCTGAGTTAGTACAGACAGAATATTTATAATCAAATGTCCTGAATTCGAATTCCAGTTCTGCTTATTACCTCACTATGTAATTTTAGGCAGTTCAGTTTATCTCTCTACATATCACAATTAAGAAGATAGAAAAATTGATCCAGGGGACAGGAGGACCACAGTTTTGCCAGTAGTCCTTGTAAGCATCTGATTTCAACTCTTATCAAAGTTATCTATAGGTAGTAGAATAAATATGGGAACACTTATACCTGTGGGGTGATTTTAAAGCTGGTCCACTGTACTGTGATGGTACAGTGGTGTATTTGAAAAGAAGGGGAAACGAGGCAGTGGACCCCTCTTAAGAGCAGAGTAATGTTGTTTGAATGTAAGGTTATCTGGGTCACTTTAGTCATATGTTTGTGTTCATGTTCCCCTGGATTATGTCAGTTACTGAGAAAAGTCTTAAGCATTGGTCTCTTTGTTACCTGGGAATGTGATAAAACTCACTCAAGCCAGGTTCTTTTGTAGTTGGTTTTAGATTTTCAGTGTGAGCATCTATACATTATACCTTGGATATCAGGAACCACTACAAATCAAGAGGAGTTATTCTTTTGTTAATTGTTTAGTCTAAAGTAAATGATGGAGAAAATGTTAATAATTCAGATAAAACTTCCCCATATGTCATAGTTTTCCCCCACCTATCTCATTTACCAGCATACTCCAGCAAACCTGAGTCCTCTTGACTCTATAACTAAATCAAGGACAGCTGCACCTTCTAAGGCCTTTCTTATTTACATATATAAAAATGTCACTATCTGTGCCTGGAGAACCCTAACACAGGGCACCTCAATATCCTGATCTACAAATCAAGTAGTTTAGACTATCAGAGGCATCAAATTCCTGGCAAGTATCTCATAAAACTCCCCAATACAACTGGATTAAAATGTAATTGCAAAATGTTTAACAAAATAAATAAAAATACAATACCACAAAGAAAGTTGATTTGTGGTTGTTTAAATCAATATACAGATGTAGGGATTATTTCTGCCTGAGTTTGAAACCTTTGTGATGGGATTCAGATTGTTTCCCCCACTCTGAACCCCACAGAAATCCTCAATCATCAGCTGACAGGTATGGGTACAGGTCTACATGGTTTATAATTCCATCATCCATCAAGTCTAGACATACCACAGAAATCAACCAAATAAGAAAGTAGCACCAACAGGATATAGGCCAGGACATTGAACTACAAACTTTAAATAATCTTTCTCTCTGACATGGCACCTGCATACTAATCTTCTTTGATGTCTTTTGGGTTAAAACTTTTAAGAAAATCAGCCTAAATATAATATCATTGCTTTACATCAATACCTGCCCTAATGGGCATTTCTGTATGCAGTCTGAATAATCATATGTGCTTTAGGACCTCTCCATATTAGCAAACTTCTCCTATAACCTCAAAATCTATGTATCTTGTAATGCAATCAGGCACCAGAAATAGCTTTATCTTGCTTTGTTGGGTTGCTAATTTCTGGCAAATTTCCTATAAGGAGCACAAGGCACTCTAAAAACATGATTCAAAGATGTCACCACAGATTATTTGTTTGAACCCCAACATTTTGGCCAGATGTTCTCAAACATCTGGTGAGAGACATTGAGTATATAGATCAGCAACAACAAAAAAATGAGGCTTTTTTTTCCCCTATGAGTCTTTTCACTTATAAGGAAGCTTTTGTATTCTGATTTATTTCCCTAGAGCAGGGAGAATGTAAGGCAATATCTAACATAAAAAATAATTTTTAAAAGATTCTAGTATCAAATATGAAATTACAGAGCTAGAAAGGGCATTAGAGATTAATCAGTTTTGCATATGAGGAAACTTAGGTACAGAAAAGTCACATGACAGGTTAATGTCATAGAACTAGTTGATGGGTTCCCTCCCAGGCTTCTGATGCCTCCTTGTCTAGCACCCTTGACCCAGTATTGCACTCCATCACTCTCATTGCGAAAAGTACCATGATTTCCTTCTCTCCTCACTGCCTGAGGAAAAGGGAAAATAAGAAATTATTCCAGAATGAGCTATAGAGAACAACCTGCCACTCTCTGACGGGTGGGACAATCCTCAAAACAGGTCTTTTCCATCTCTAATTTCAGCAATTCTGTAATTGAAAAATTGTGCCTGAGAGATATGGCAAATTCAAACAAAAAATTCTCAAGAACCTATTGTGATAAATGATACATGACAGAATTACATTTAAACAGCTACTAGGCCCAAAGGAATCCTGCAGAGAATAAGTGCAAACAATGTGAGGTTCCAAATTCCTTTGACAAAATGACAAAATGTGGGTCTTTCATATAATGGCAGGGAAAAATAGGAAGCCTGAAAATCTCAAATATGTTGTTTTTCGAGGAGGGCATGGGAATGTTAATGTATATTGCATTCTAGATTGGCATTTCTTTTTCAAAAGGATCTATGTTTCTTTGTTTCAAAGGGGACTAAATAAAACAAAACAACTTCACTTTACCTCATAGCATCTTTAACAAACAATATTGTTTAATCATGAATTTAAAATTCAACTCACATGCCCCAGGAAGAACACCAAGCAAATACATTTCTAACTAGGGATGCTGAAAAGGATCCTGTTAGCACATCTGAAAATTTCCAATTCTTTCTTACTAGCATTACCCAACAACCCAAACAAATCAGTTTAAATACAACTTCTCTTACTAATGTCTTTTGAAACATCTCTGCAGTCAGATTGAGTCAAGTTTACCATCTGCTGCAAATACAAATACAGCGATATTCAGGAATTATATTATACAGCCTTCCTAGCAAAGTCCTGGCTCGCAAGCTGTTTCTGTCAAAATCAGACCCATTGTGATGATGCATCTTAATATTCAATCAGACTTTAAGTAAAGAGTGACAAAAGTCCACATATGGATGACAGCTGTTTCTTCAGTAAATATTTTCCCATTTATTGAATGAAGGCTTATGGCAATTTAGGATGTGTTCCATCAGACATTTCAGACTGAACTGCCTGGAGACTCATAAAACAATAACAAGGATAAAACTTTGGTTTTAGAAACCTTTCTGTAATTTACATCTGAAAAAATAAACATTCCTCCAAGTAAAAGTAATGTACTACATCACTGGCACAATACCTTTTCCCAAAATATTCAGTATTTTAGTAATTCTCTCCCTGTCCCTCCTCGAAATGCTATTATGTTTATGAAATAAAAATGTAAATATTGATTTTCCAATATTCTGAATAAAGTAGATGTGTTATTCATACTTTGCATAACTATACCCTTGTCAAATTAGTAAGCATTAAGGAAGTTTAATGAGCTAAGTAGAAAATGTCAGGTAAGGCATATTTTTATGCCAAGTGGACTGAGAAAATTGGAAAGGAGAGGAAAATTGTAAAGAAGATTTCTTCCAGGCTCTTGATTTTTTTTTCCTAGAAGCATTTATTCAGCATCAAATTTGGAAAAACAAATCAAAACCCAGAATACTTACCCTGATATTGGATCCACTGCTACTGCTTTGGGATTGTGAAGTTCAAGGTCTATTAAGGTAACACACACGGATCCATTGCGATTACATACAAAAATTCTGTCACTGACATGATCCACAAAGTAGAAGTTTCCAGTGAGCCAATCTATTGCCATTTGCTGTACATCTGAAAAGAAAAGAAGAGGAAAACTGAAATAACTGCATTGAGTAACAATTCAGACAGAAGAATCAAAATCCTGATGAGAATGCCAAAACCACTGAAAATGGAGATTTCACAGGGTGTTCATGTAATTTAAAAAATGTTATGTTTAAGTCACTCAAACTCTCTTGGGATCTGTTTCCTCATCTGTAAAATGAGAGGATTATGCTGATAAATCATTTAAGTCATTTCAAGATTTAAATTCTAAGATCTCATGAAAAAAATCATTCTCTATGTCATAATTACTGATTTTATTTTTGTGTACAGCAATAACTATGGTAGTTCATATTTTCCTAATCTGCTTATGCATTAAGAATGACTGCTTAGAGAGGAATCAAAAGGTCAAAAAAAAAGAGAGAAAGATTTCATACAAGGATATATTTTATGCAGATCAAGGCTATGTAGATTTCTCCCTGCATTCTGAGACTAGTCATTTCTCTTCACTTTATGTCTCAAAACACTGTCCCAGGAGTATGAGGCTTCAGTGAATGATGTCCTATCAGCAGAAAGACCAATATGGATGTACGTGTCAGTATTCCCATTAGTGATGACACATTGTCAAATCATAGAAGGAACAGCTACTTTGCAGGAATTCTTAGCATGTAGACAAGGACAAGCAGATGGTGGGCTTTTGGAATCCATTGGATTCAAATTTTCAGGCCATCGATTATATTTTCATTACTGAGATATACAGTCTATGGAAAACTATAAGCAATTCATTTAAAATGCTAGCAAAGAAAGCTGCATGCACTTTTTTTTTCCTTTTCCAGCTTAACAGCCAGGATTTTGAAAAGGCTGAAGCATTTCTCAGCTCAAATAAATTTGGAATTGTATTTTTTTTCCATTATCATTTCAGCTAGAGCTTCCAAGCCTGCTATTTCTGATGCCATTTCAAATAACCTCTATTCTGATAATGCAAGAAGAGCCAGGACAATCCTTTCACTGCCTTATCCCTCCCATACTGGGCTTCCTGTTGTTTTTTGTCTATGCAATTGTAACTCCAAACAAAAGAGCAGCTTTGACAACTTTCACATCTTATTTCAACTCCTTATCATTTCAATAGATATTCTGTTACTGAAACAATAGTATTCTTAAGAACTATGTACTTCTAAATCAGCCAAGTCTCACTAAAGTGCCTGATAATTAAGTCACCATTAAGTGTAAGGGAAGGGTGGGTTTTATGTTTGCCATCAATCTGCAAAAGCTTCTGTATAATACATTTTTTATATTAAGACAGTGAATGAAGGAGCAAAAGATGTCCATTGGAAACAATTGGGCATAGAACTCAAGCCAAAAGTGCAATGCTCATCTCTGGGGAGAGGGGGGAGCTCCAAATGTAATGCTTTGGGAGAAACTGAGGCAGTAATACAGATTGGAGATTAAGTAATATTTTATTGATGGTAATGGAGAGTTTAGAATCTATAGTTATGGGTGGGATTGAATGGGATTTTTGTCTCAAAGCACCCAATCCTGGAAAGTTAGACTGGCAGCCATTAGCCAGCCATCTGGATCTCAAATTGTCCAGCAATTAGTGAGTTTGCTCCAATGATCCTTATAGGGCTCTGGTGCTCAGGGGAACAAAGAAACTCAAGAGGCAGAAGGAGGTGTAAGGCACTGGGGGGATTGGAGTTCCAGGAAAGTACTATCAATTCAGTTCTGACAGGTTGGAGGTATGGAGGAAGTATCTGATAAGTTTGGGAAAAGGCTAGGAGCCACTGAGTCTGAAGCCAAAAGATAAGGGTATGTCTAGGTATTTGAGATGGGCCATCTGGAGATTTTATGACTCTTTGGAATGCCAGTGACCATTACTCTGCAACCCAATTATCTCTGAATGGTCAGAAGGGGGGGATGATTGCTACCAAGGCAGAACAATTAAGGGAAACTGAGACAAAACAATTGAGGGAAACTGAGACATAGAACTGTGGCACAACAAAACAAGCCCTCCAATCTGGCACATTTAGCTAAGTATTCCAATAGACATGGATTCCCCATCACATTTTACTAGAGTAGTCCTAACACAATTTAAATAAATTGACAAACCAACAAAATCTTTAAATTTTCAATGAGTTTTTATTTTATAACTATTCTATTTTTTCTTGAATTTTCACTTCTTTAATAGATATTGTTTCTTACTACAGATTCAGACTTTTTTTGCTGCTCAGTCGTTTGGCGCTAAGATTTCTTGTTGAAGGCCCAGTGCATAGCACACAGGTCCTGAAATCAGAAGAACCTGAGTTCAAATTTGAATTCAGACACAACACAACTTTCACTTGCTGTGTGACTTTTGGCAAATCACTTAAACCAATTGTCTTGCCAAGAGGAAAAAAAAATTTCTTGAGAAGCAGTCATCAGAAACTTTTCACTGGACTTATTAAAACAAAATGGGGGTGAAACATATCTTTTTTGTTGTTTTAAAATTCATTTTATTTTATTTTTAAAATTTTCTGTTTATTAAAAAAAATAGAAAACAGACCAAAAAGAAAATGAAATAAAACAAAACAAAACAATGTTCCAGTTCAAGAAAAGATATATAATAGTAGAAGAAATTATATTCATGAAAGTTAAGTCCTTAATATGTCACACATATTTTTTATCCTCACACATGTTATATATATTTAAGAAAGCTTTGAAATCAGAAGACCTGATTTGAATATTGATTTGCCATTTAATTCCAGGATCTTAAGTAAGTCACTTACACTCTTTGGGCCTTTTTTGTAATATGAAGGTATGTGGTCTATAAATACTTATAATCTTATACTTGATGTTGTAATGACAGAGAAACTGAAGCAAGACAGAGATTGGTTTTTAATCTTTTTAATGTAGAGAGTTTTTTTAGGTTAGCCAGCTGAATGGAATTTATGTTCAAAAATCATTTGACACAGAGGAACTGAGGCAAGAAACTTTTATAGCTAATTAGGGTTTGCAAACAGAATAACCTGAGTATCCAATCTTATAGGGGAAACAAAGGCAGATAAGGAGGGCGAGGACACTGGGTGAGTGGGCAAGCCATAATTTCAGGTCAAAATAAGAAGGTCAAGGGCAGGAGGAAGTGAGGCTTGGGGCAATACTTAAACAGAGGGGGAATTATCCTAGCAAGGATAGAGATAATGCACCTGGATTTTATGATATCATGAAATGTACAGTGACCAAAGCTTTAAGCTTTTTCCTGATTCAATTCTCCTAGTCCTAGGCAAGGAAAAAGGATGGGGATTATAATAATTTTATTCAAGGCATAGCAATTCAGGGCACAGCATTATGATCTATCATAGAACTACATATGCAGACCTAGAAGGGTTCTTCATATATGATTAGATATAAATCTTTCAATTTTTAGAAAACTGAAAAATTTATTGGATTCTTTAAACATGATCTGGCTCAAACTCTGCATTTTTAGACCAGGTATTTGAGGGAGAGAATAGTGAAGAAACTTGCCTGGAAATTGAAGCACATAGACAGTCAGTGGTGAAACCAATACTCAAATTCAGTTTTTTTCTGACTCAAAAGTCTACATTTATTTTAAACCAAATCATATTACTTCTTCTAGTTTGAACTCTAGATACAAAAGCACTAGATATACACATTCAGATATTAAAGCATTAACACAAATTCTTTTAAGATTAATAATGACACATGTTTGAAAATTTAAAGTTTTACAAAGGATATACAAGTGACTCTAATTCAAGAATAATATGAAATCTCTTGACGTAAAAATGAACCAGAGAACCAAATAAAAAGAAATACTAAACATTTATAATTGACCACAATGAAATAATATCTCATTTCCTCTAAGGCTATAATGCAATCTACAAATGAATTTAGGAAATGGTTTCTACAAAGAACATCACTTAATACATTGAAGGATATATAACTATTCCTCCAGTCCTGCTCTATTTTTCAGGCTTTTGAAATAAATAAAAAAATTCTAAAGCTATGTTTCAGATTTGTTTTGGAAGAAAAATGTTGAAGACTACAAAAAACCAAAATTTTAGTAAGCACATATATAATGTGCAACCCTGTGCTAACTCTGGGAGAGCTACAAAGATTAGAAAAATTTCATCCTGTCTTCAAGGAGTTTATAGTCTAGCATTAAGACAAGAAAACCTAGGTCAAATAGTTAATATATGTAATATTACATGTTAGTTTATTTTCATTATTTTACAAAGTGCTTTCAAGAAACACGTTAAGAAGTATTTTGTTTTAGTTCAGTCAAGTTGAACTCTTCATTTACTATAGTACCCAGGCCATTCTATTCTCCATATCTCTAGAAGTCTGCCCAAACTCATGTTCATTTTTCCCATGATCCTATCTATACATGCCATCCACTCCCATTCTATTTTCTGTTTGCCTTCAATCTTTCCTAATACCAGGGGCCTTTTCAATGAGCCCTGTCTTCTCATCATGTATCCAAAATATTTCATCTTTAGTTTCACTATTTCAGTGCATAGCTTCAATCAATTTAAGTATTGACAAATTTGATCTCCTTGAGGTCTTCAGAATGATCAAAAAATCCTTCCAGCACCACAATTTAAAAATGTCAATTCTGCAGGCTCACCTTTCCTTATAGCTCAAATCTCATTGTCATAAATTGCTACTGGGGGAAAAATGGTAGCTTTGATGGAACAGACATTTATAAATGAGAAGTATAAGGAGGGCAGCTAGATGGTATAGTGGATAGAATGAAGATGTGGAATCAGGAACACCTGAGTTCAAATTATATCTAAGACATTTACTAGCTGTGTGACCCTGGCAAGTCACTTAAATCAGTTTCCTCATCTGTAAAATGAGTTGGAGAAGAAAATGGTAAGCCACTTCAAAGTATTTGTGTCAAGCAAATCCCAATAGAGTTACAAAGAGTTAGATACAACTAACATAATTTACAGAATAAATAAAGAAGAAAAGGTACTCCCAAGAGTGATTAAGGAAGGCTGTTGAGGGCAGCTAGGTGGCACAGTGGTTAGAGCACCAGCCCTGAAGTCAGGAGGACCTGAGTTCAAATCTGGTCTCAGACACTTCCTAGCTGTGTGACCCTGGGCAAGTCACTTAACCCCAATTGCCTCAGCAAAAAGGAAAAAAAAAAAAAAGGAAGTTAGACATTCAATAGTTGAAGAGAGTCTGGGAAGACCCCCAAAGTACTGTGAATACAATGAGAAAGTGCTGTCACACTTATGTAACAACAATGCCCATTTGGCAAGTAGAGAATTATCTAGTTTGTAAAGAACATAGATGGAATTAAGATGAGACAAGACTAAGGAAGGAGAATAATGCCAAATTGTAGAGAATCTTGAATTTGAAGTTAGGTAATTCAAATTTTACTCCTTAGGAAATAGTTGTTAAAAATTTTGTTATCATAGTTTTGTTTGTTGTTTCTAAGTAATGACAGAATCAAATATATACATTTGGAAACAAAGATTCTGACAGTGTTATATAAGGAGGATTATAAAAAATGGAGGAATTAATATCTCTATTAGTTGTCTATTACAATAGTCCAGGTGGAGGGATTGTTCCTTTTTATCTGCACCTACAACATCTAGCTACCCTGTCAAACACGTATATGGATTTTAATATAGTAAATGCTTGTTGATTGATTACCTAATGATTATGAAACACTGTGCTAGGATGGCAGTAAGAAGGAATAAAGTGAAGAGAGCAGATTTGAAAACTGCTATAGAAATAAAAATAACAAAACCTGGTAATTGATAGGATATTAGAGAAATGGAAAAGAAAAGAACGAAAGAAAATACCAAGTTCATAAACCCTGGAAACAGAGTAGTAGAAAAAAGTAGTGAAATCTGAAGGAAAAGCATGTTGAGATGGAGGGGAAGAGAATACATTGAACTCAATTTGGCTTATAATTGAGGGGCAAAGGGATTGTGCACATGGAAAAATCCTAAAACTAAATAGAGAAGTCAAAACATTATAGGATTCTGAGCTGAAAACCACCTTATAAGAGATTTAATCAAAATTTCTCATTCATTGAGGAAACCGAGGCCTGGAGAAATTCAGTGATTTTACAGGGTTCATTTCTCTGAGTGGCTAAATTCCAATTTGAATCCAAATCTTCTAACTCCAAAATTAGTTCCCTTAACTCTACATAAGAATTTGAACTCTGTTTTATATATTAATTTGCTATGTAACCTTGAAAAAGTCATTAAATTTATCAGTTAATATCAATCTACTTTGATGGAAACACTACCTATAATATGATTCATTGAGAAGAAAGTTGCATTCAATCAGTGACCATAAATGGGAAGCTGAACTCTCTTTTTTGAGGTCAATGATTGTTTAATAATTTTCTCCTCTACCCCACAGTTTGAGCACAGAGTTGGGATGACAATGTGTAATCCTCAAAAGAACACTGGATTTGGACTCAGAAAATAGAATCTTAGGCTCTAAAAAGGACCTCAGAGGATACGGAGTCTAATTTATACCTGAACAAAATTTCATTTTACAATGTGAAGTAGGACAAACACAATTATTATGAATTTTAGGAAAACATCTCTCCAGATAAAGAATTTTCCTGAATCACAGATACATTAGGGAATGTCTTCCCAAGACTATTCTTTGATTGCAGGACTGGAAAACAAAGTGTTCCCACAGTCTCCCTTCATAGAGGCACAAAATGCAGTCAGTTCTCCATTTTCCACCAGCTGCTCTGCTTAGTTTTATTTCCATTGTTGTCTTCATCATATCCTGCCACTAATAAACTCATCATCAAAATCACTTCAGCTTTGCTATTGATGCCTCAAAAAATGTCTTCAGTTCTTTCTGTCTCTCTGATAGAAGGACTGGGAGGTAAAGAAAAGCCATTTCCCATACCCTCTCTTTATTGAGGGATCAAAACGCCAGTCAAATCTTAATTGCTTTCAATTCAAATGCATTGTCATTTTTATTGTGCCCCAGAGCTGATTACCCTTTGACAATCCCCTCCTACCTTTCAGCTACCTTTTGTATATTATCTGCTTTCATTAGATTGTAAAATCCTTGAAGGAAAGGACTCTTTTTTTTTCTTTGTATCCATAGGATTTAGCACATTGTGCATATGGTGACATTTAATAAATTGTTTGTCTGTACTTTCAATAAGAGATTTTCAGATTGTGCTTAATTCTATTTACTAGCAACATCAGGAAGAATCAAACTGATTCTGTCTTGAAGAGGATATCTATTATCTTAGATATTACTAATATAAAGAAATTAATTTTTTCACAGGAAGATCTGAACTGATCTTTGTTAACTCTTCTGAATCCAAGACTCCCCCCTTTCTTCTATGAAATGCCATTGATTGACTGTGTACTCTAAATAATCTTAAAAAGTTTAGAAATGAATAAAAGATAGTCTACCTCTCAGATCTATGGAGGAGGAAGTGATTTATGACCAAAGAAGAACTACAGTATATTATGAAATACAAAATGGATAATTTTGATTATATTAAATTTAAAAGGTTTTGCACAAACAAAAACAATGCAGACAAGATTAGAAGGGAAGCTGAAAACTGGGAAAAGATTTTTTTTTTTTTTTATATCCAAGGGTTCTGATAAAAGTCTCATTTCTAAAATATATAGAGAATTGACTAAAATTTATAAGAATGTAAGCCAATCTGCAATTGATAAATGGTCAAAAGATATGAACAAACAATTTTCAGATGAAGAAACTGAAATTATTTCTAGTCATATGAAAAAATGCTCTAATTCACCATTGATCAGAGAAAAGCAAATTACGACACCTGGGAGATACCACTACACACTTCTCAAATTGGCTAAAATGACAGGAAAAGATAATGATAAAGGTTGGAGAGGATGCAGGAAAACTGGGACACAAATATATTGTTGCTGGAATTGTGAACTGATCTAACCATTTGTATAGCAATTTGGAATTATGTCCAAAGGGTTTTAAACTGTGCATATCCTTTGATCCAGCAGTGTGTCCACTGGACCTGTATCCCAAAGAGATCATACAAAAGGGAAAGACACCTACATGCACAAACATGTTTATAGCAGACCTTTTTGTAATGTCAAGGAACTGAAAACTGGGTGGATACCCATTTGAAGAATGGCTGAATAAGTTATGATATATGAATGTTATGGAATACTATTGTTCTATAAGAAACAATCATCAGCAGGATTTCAGAAAAGCCTGAAAAGACTTACATGAACTGATGCTATGAAGAGAGTAAAACAAGAGAATATTGTACATAGCAACAACAATCATGGTGATCAATTCTGATAGATTTGATTGTTTTCAACAAGGAGGTGATTCAGGCCTAATGCAATAAACTTGTGATGTAGAAGGCCATCTTCATCCAGAGAGAGGACTATGGGAATTGAATATGGATCACAAGATAGGATGTTCATCATTTTTGTTGTTGTTTGCTTGCTTTTTTTCATTTTTTTAAGGCAGCATGATAAATATGGAAATACATATAGAATTGTACATATTCAACCTATATTAGATTACTTGCTGTCTAGGAAAGGGATGAAAAGAAGGGAGGATGAAAAATTTGGCACACTAAATTTTGCAAGGATGAATGTTGAAAACTATCTTTGCATATATTTTGAAAATAAAAAGCTATTGTTTTTTTAAAAAAATCATTAAAATTCAATCTTTACCTTAAGAAGTTGAATGTTCTGCCAGCCTTAGCAATCTTTCTTATCATGTTAATTAATCTTTCCTTTTCAATTTAGTTACTCACTTGTTGACCCTCTTCTATAGATCTCACTGTAGGTAAAATCTTTCCTGAGTTCTAATAGAACCCAGGCTGGGAAATTTCTACAACATGAATATAATAATGGATCAATCAGATTTTGCTTAATGAAGACCTCCAATAAGGAAGAATCCATTACCTTCTCATATAACTCTTTTTAACTTTTACATAGCTCCAAAGTTTTCATTATTATAAATAAAACCTAAAGTTGGTTCTTGAAAAACTTCTTCCATTTTCTACTAATTTTGTGCTCTTGGTAAAAACTCCTAGTTATGACTTTTCTGAATCCCATTTTTCCTCATTTGCAAAATGAAGGAGGTCAGCTGGATGATTTGTAAGTCTCCTTCAAATTTAAAATCTATATTCCTACTTGAAAAAATGGGTGAATCAGACAAACTCCATACCAAATTCCAATGTAAAAATATGTAAAGCCAAGTAGCACTCTACAATAATACATACTGGTAACTAATAAATAATAGGGCTGGAAATACAGTATGACAGAAATAGTACTTATAGGGAGGTGCTGTTACCCTGGAGTCAGATTTAAGGGGCTCAGTAACATGGAATAGAAAAGTAACATTATTTCAAAATTGCTGGTTTTCTTTGTAAAACTATGGATTTTCTTTTATGCAAGTAAAACATTATTGTGAGAAGAGTTTTATCAGATTGCCAAAGGAGCCCACGGCATATACAAAAAAGTAAAGAACACTTGTTCTTGAGAGTCATTAACATTCTATTCTGTAATTTCACTTAAGGTATGAAAGATTCATATTTGATGTTTTATTGTTATCCCTTCTCTTAACTTTTAGGAGCTAAGAAGAGAGCTGGAGGGGCTGCTAGGTAGCACAGTAGATAGAGTACCAGCCCTGAAGTCAGGAGAACCTGAGTTCAAATCTAGTCTCAGACATTTAACACTTCCTAGCTGTGACCCTGGGCAAGTCACTTACCCCAATTGTCTAAGAAAAAAAAAAAGGAGAGAGAGAGAGCTGGATCATTCACATTTAATTCCTTTCTCAGGAATATTCTACAATATCATGAATTACTTTCCAATACAATAAAAATTTCCTAATTAGCTATAATGGCATGATTATTTTGAAACAGTACACTTACTTACACTAAGTGGATTACCCACCTAGAGTAGATGGTCATCAGAACAACAAATGCATTTTCAGGGAACATTTACCAGATGGCTATCTTTTACTAGAGAGGTACTTAGATCTCAGATATTCTGCCAAGAATTTCTGGCTCCTTTTGGACTTCTTCACCCTTCTTTCTCATCATGGGTTTTCAGGCTTGATTCTCAAAGTGGCAGGGACCCCTTATCATCTTGTATTGCAATCAAAGACCTGTCTGGAGAAGGGGGGATCTTAACTATTCAGTTTCTGACCCATACCAAAGATCATCTTCAAGCCTATGGAATAAGCAATTAGAAAACTTTCTCATTTTAACTCCTTGCCTATAATTCCCAAATTATAGTTTAGATTTCCAGGCATTTTTTCTTTGTATGTGCGGGTGTGTGTGTGTGTGTGTGTGTGTGTGTGTGTGTGTGTGTGTGTTTATTTTTTTGGTTTTGGTTTTGATTTATGTTTTCTTAAGAATATAACTTCCAGTTAGGGAGGTAAACAAAATGTTAGAAAAGTTAGGTATGACAGATATCTGGAGGAAATTGAATGGTGATAGAAGGTAGTATACTTTTTTATCAGGGGTTCATGGAACTTATACGAAAATTGATCATGTGTTAGGGCATAAAAACCTCAAAATCAAATGCAGAAAAGCAGAAATAGTAAATGTATCCTTTTCAGATCATGATGCAATAAAACTCACATGTAATATAAGGCCAGGAGAAAATAGACCAAAAGTTAATTGGAAATTAAATAATCTAATCCTGAAGAATGAATGGGTGAAAAAGCAAATTATAGACACAATCGATAATTTGATCCAGGAGAACGACAATAAAGAGACAACATACCAAAATTTGTGGGATATGGCCAAAGCGGTTATAAGGGGTAACTTTTTATCTCTAGATGCTTATTTGCATAAAATAGAGAAAGAGAAGATCAATGAATTAGGGTGACAATTAAAAAAAAAACTAGAAAAAGAGCAAATTAAAAACCCTCAATTAAATACCAAATTGGAAATTCTGAAAATAAAAGGTGAGATTAATAAAATTGAAAATAAGAAAACTATTGAATTAATAAATAAAACTAAGAGTTGGTTTTATGAAAAAACCAACAAAATAGATAAGCCTTTAGTTAATTTGATCAGAAAAAGGAAAAAGGAAAATCAAATTGTTAGTCTCAAAAATGATAAGGGAGAACTTTCCTCCAATGAAGAGGAAATTAGAGTAATAATTAGGAGTTTCTTTGCCCAACTTTATGCCAATAAATTTGATAATCTAAATGAAATGGAGGAATATCTACAAAAATATAGATTGCCCAGGTTAACAGAAGAGGAAATAAATTATTTAAATAGCCCCATTTTAGAAAAAGAAATAGAACAAGCTATTAATCAACTCCCTAAGAAAAAATCTCCAGGGCCAGATGGTTTTACATGTGAATTCTACCAAACATTCATAGAACAATTAATTCCAATACTATACAAACTATTTGAAAAAATAGGGACAGAAGGTATACTACCAAATTCCTTCTATGAGACTGATATGGTGCTGATAGCTAAACCAGGTAGGGTGAAAACAGAGAAAGAAAACTATAGACCCATTTCCCTAATGAATATTGATGCAAAAATTTTAAATAAGATTTTAGCAACAAGATTACAGAAAGTTATCTCCAGGATAATACATCTTGACCAAGTAGGATTTACACCAGGAATACAGGGCTGGTTCAATATCAGGAAAACTATCAGCATAATCAATTATATCAATAACCAAACTAACAAAAACCATATGATTATCTCCATAGATGCAGAAAAAGCATTTGATAAAATCCAACACCCATTCCTACCCCCCCACCCAATCCCTGGCAGAACTTCCAAACTCCAAACTCCAAATTCCAAACACCTGTAGTTTATCTGACGCACTCCGGACACCCTGTCCTAACTGGGGGCAGGTGTTCTGGCAGACTTGCCTTGTTTAAGGAATAATTCGGACTTAGTCCTAGCCCCCACTGGCCCAGCACCTTAAGTCAACTTGCCAAAGTGCCCCAAGGCAAAGCTTTTCAGTCGCCATTTTTTTTTTACGTTAAAGATATATCCACGCTGTCTAAAAAAAATGAAGAAACAAAAGAGAGCTCTCACAATAGACAGCTTTTATAAAGAGAAAGAAGTGATCACCCCAGATCCAGAGGTTCCTTTAGACAAAACTCAAGAAAAAATTAGCAAGGACCATCACTGGTCCCCTTTTCAAAAGGCCTTTCTAGAAGATTGCATAAAGAACCTCAAAAGAGAGCTGGAGGATAAATGGGAAAATAAACTGAAATCAGTGCAAGAAGGATACAATATCTTGCAAGAAGGATATAATGCCCTGCAAAAGAGATATGAAAAAGACACCAATTTATTGAAAAATAAAATTAGTGAAGTGGAAAAAGAGTGCAATGAACAAATTGGCCAGTTACAAAAGGAGCTTAAAAAGGTAACTGAAGAAAACAACACTATAAAATAAGAATTGAACAAATGCAAGTGAATGACTCAATAAGACTTCAAGAATCAGTCAAACAAAAACAAAAAAATGAAAAATTAGAAGAAAATATGAAATATCTCCCAGGAAAAGCAACTGACTTGGAAAATAGATCTAGGAGAGACAATCTAAGGATTATAGGACTTCCTGAAAGCCATGATGAAAAAAAAGAATCTAAACACTATCTTCCAGGAAATCCTGAAAGAAAACTGCCCTGAAATTGTAGAATCAAAGGGCAAAATCACCATTGAAAGAATTCACCGATCACCTCCTGAAAGAGACCCCAAAATTAAGTCCCCAAGGAATATCATAGATAAATTGCAGGACTATAGCACCAAGGAACAGATTCTGCTAGCAGCTAGAAAGAAACAATTCAAATACCGAGGATCAATAATTAGAATCACACAGGACCTATCAGCCGCCACACTGAAAAATCGAAGGGCCTGGAACCAGATATTCCAAAGGGCAAAGGAACTTGGATTACAACCAAGAATAACCTATCCAGCTAGAATGAGCATTATCGTTCAGGGAAGAAGATGGTCATTCAATGATATAGTTGAATTTCACCTATTTCTAATGAAAAGACCAGATCTGAACAAAAAATTTGACACCCAAACACAGAACTCAAGAGATGCATAAAAAGGTAAAAAGGAAAGGACTCTTGAGAACTTTATTTTTACTAGGGGGATACTTAAAGGTTGGGGGTATAATTAACTAGATATTACTTTGATAATATGAAAAAGAGAACTACAGGGGAAAAGGTTGTCATACTGGGGAAAAGAGGGAAAAAGTGGTAAAATAAGATCTAAAAACAAAGGAGGTAAAACAAGGTAAAATCACTTGAAGATGCAAAGAAAACCTAATATAAT